>PVHP010006859.1:0-34828 GCA_004024765.1 Zapus hudsonius | reverse complement strand
TGACTTTATGTCACCCTGCCAAAAACTCCTCCTTGGCCCCTCCTCCAAGGAAAACTTTAAAAATCCAAGTTCAAGCTTGGGAGGTGCTTTTTTCCCTTTTTCTGACTCCTGGAGGCTGGGCTTACAGGTGGTGAGTTTAATCCCCTTCCTCCCACCCCCTCAGATCTTGCTACTGAGGCGGGGAGGAAAGATATTTTTCCTCTTTAAATGTGTGTATTTCTCCACTTTAGCTGATTCTGTGTGCCTTTATGATTCCCTTGTGAATCTCCCTAGCCACGTGGTGATGGGCTGCCTTCCCAATCCTACTCCCAACCCCCTGAACTTGCTCTGATATGAATAAACGTGTGATAAAGAGATTGCTCTCTAGAGCAATATCTATAAACAGTGATGAATATCTATTAGCAGTGATGAATGTCTCTGGATTCCAATTCTGCCCCTCCAGCTAGGCTGGTCACAGCCTGGATAAAACATTCCTTCCTTAGCCACCAGGTCTCCATGACAAATATTTGACAGTCTTGGCATGTCCAAAATACTTTCAGGTCTACACTACAAACCATGTTCCAATTTTACACCTCCACAAAATGGACTAATTTATCCTCCAATCCAAGAATGTTTACTGTTTCCCATACAGCTTTTGTGGTGACTGTAACTGTTTGTACTTTATGGCCTATGTCTATGTGTTTTTCTTGCTGCTAAAACCATTACCAGGTGTGCAGAATAGCCAAAGTTGTAAATCTGGGGGTATTTTCACTTTGAAGAGCAGCATATTCTTTTGGAATTCTTCCTTTAAGTCTTCTCCTAGCAAAATAATTTGAATTCCACCTCATTTAGCCTATCATGGGTAGATCTCACCCTTAGGTATCTTTCCCATTGTCCCAATGCAAAGCAATTGATCCACCATTAATGGTGGTAACTTAAAATTGCAGCTTCAATAACCTCAAACTTAATACCAACTTCTTCTAACAATACATCCACATGGGTGTCAGAGAAGCTGGGTGACACTTGCCTTCAACAACATTGACAATAAATACATCATACAACAGAGCTCAGAACCCCTCTGACAATAGATCTGCTCATTTATACTTTCTTATAACAAATCTGTTAAGTCGTTATATCTATACATTTTCACAATTGTGTAAGGTATTAGAGATTTTCCTTGGTAATTTTCCTAAGTGGTAGAAGCAATATTAATTTGGGTCCAAGTTTCCCACTGACAAATTAGTTTGGCAGATTGAAATTCATATCTCTTTTGATCACATATAGGTTCTGCATACTAAGAAAAGAGTATCTCTAGTAGATGCTCAATAACTATGAGCATGGATGGATTCACTCAGATTCTAATCCTTCACTCCTATAGCTCATCTCGTCACCCAATAAACATACTTACATTGCAGTTTCAATCAGATATTTTTCCTTTCTTTATTCAGATTTTTTCTATGTAAAGTTGCCATTCTATTCTGACTCTCTTTATACATATTCTAAATATAATTCTCTTTGCATCCCTTCTTTTATGTCTATGTATTCTGTGCCTTCCACCCATCCATTTGTTACTGTCTTTGGTACAAAAAAAGTGAATTTCCTCTGAATCTTATAGCAAATAAATGGCAACATTAGCTGTATTCAGTAATCCCTTGGCTTCCTAAAGTATCAGTCATCCAAATTCACAGCTTCACCCTTGAACCTCAGAGGTGTTTGAAACAAATACAATTTTCATGTGTTATCTTTTATGTTATTAGGTCAGGATGAGGGCTTTCTATGTACTCCTATAAAATTATTAATAACTAAAATCAATACTATTAGGTAAAGTGTAATCACTCCATATCATATTTCCTTGTTGCCATGGAAATAGCCCTGATTTCTTTTCCCTTTGTCCCGTTTTCTGAAAGCATTTCTGTTTGCTGCTGTGACAGAAATAGTCTGCGTCCTGGTAGCCATGGCAACAAGTTGAGAAAAGTTGCTTTTCACATTGTTGCTTCTCTCCCATCCCTCCTCCCCAGGACACAGTCCTCATTTCAACTAATTGCCATAGATGATTATTGGGAAACAATTAGAGTTGGAGCGTGTTCCATCTGAAGTGTCCTTATATGGGGAGGCACTTCTGTGGCCCACTCCTTCTCTCTCTGTGCATCTGTCTCTGTTTTGTAACAAAGAAGAAAAGCACCAGGTTCTTCTCTATAGCGGAATTCTCCAACAGTGGACAGATTCATCTGTATGCCATTGCCATTTCCATTGTCATTTATCCTTTATTTTGCTTTTATAAATTTTAGCATGCTGCAAATGACAGGATGCTTATTTTCTGAAAATGTGTTTATTCCATAAGGAACTTCTATTTTTAAAAATTTGTGTCTGTGTTCATATATGTATGTGTGCATGTCAGCACATGTGTGACACGATGCACATGTGGGGATCAGAGGTTAGCCCTCTCCTCCCACCTTCTTTTTGAGGCAGGCGTCCTCTTGTTTGCCACTGAAGCTGGTCTAGCTGGCTTGTGAGCTTCCGGAGTCCCCTGGATTCACCTCTAGTTGTCATAGGCATGTTAGGATTACCGACAGGTATGCCACTTTGCCTTTGCTTTACATGGGAGCTGAAGATCCACCTTGGTTACATGGGTTTACAAACAAGTGCCTTTAACTTCCGAGAAATTTTACCATCCTCTTAATTAAATTATCTAATGCTTAAATTGAAGGAAAAGTCATTGTTTTTAAATAGGCACAGTTGCTTCAACATTGAGGAATTTTGCTGGAAGTCAGTTTATTTGGGGGATGGGGCATCATCAAAGGTAATGATTCTTTTTGGAGACAGAGTCTCAAGTAACCCAGGCTGGTCTTGAACTGGATATGTTGCTGAGGATGACCTTAAGCTTCTTACCTTCCTGCCTCCACTTCTCCAGTGCCCAGATTACAAGGATGTACCACCATGCTCACTTTCATGTGATGGGATTGAACTAAGAGCTTCCTGCACACTTAACGGATGATATTTTTAAGAGTATTTTTATTTATTGCAAGCAGAGAGTGATAAGAGAGACAAAGACAGAGTGAAAAGAACTCCAACCACTGCAAACAGAACTCCAGATGCATCTGCCATTTTGTGCATCTGGCTTTATATGGGTAAAGGGGAATCAAACTCAGGTGGTTAGGCTTTGCAGGAAATTGCCTTAATTGCTGAGCCATCTCCCCAGACACCTGAGAAGGATTTTAATGATGAATAGTTAGCATAAAAGCCATCGCTACACTAATATTTCATCAAGCACAGCATAGATATTACCATATAAAGCATAAAAATTCATAAAATCCTGGAAGTGCATTTAAGATAACAACCTTAAAATATGAATTCTATCTAACATTATATGGAAAGTCACATTTAGCCTGGAATCCAAAGTCTTTAAGCACTGGTCATAAGTATGAATCATGTCTCATGGAAGAACAGTCAGTTAGGGAAACTTGAACATCTTAGGAAATTTTATTAAGTACAGCCTGGTTAAAAAAATACACCCAGGCAAAGATTATATATGTTTATGTATATATATTTATACACATACGTATATGCATAATTATATATATGTGTATATAAACAATTTCATATGTACATAATATATACAATTTCCTGTATTTTTCTTTTTATATTTGCTGCAAGTAGAGATAGGAACATCTACTATTATTAGTATTATTAGAAGACATATTTAATGTGAAATCCAAGAAATCTTAAAGGAATTTTCCCAAGCTTTAACATTTATTTTTTAGTATTTCTCAAAATGTTTAGAACAATTTTACATTTTCAGAAAATAACCACAAAATAGAACAGATTAAATATGTATTCTGTACTTAGTTTTTACTCATATATATATATATATATATATATATATATATATATATATATATGGAACATTTGCTTCCACATTGGTGAGTTTCACTGGAAGTCAGTTTATTTGTGGGATGAGGCATCATAGAAGGGAACAATTTCTTTTCTGTAGGCAGAGTCTCAAGTAGCCCAGGCTGGTTTTAAACTGGATATGTAGCTAAGGATGACATTAAGCTTCTGATCCTTCTGCCTCTACCTACCCAGTGCTGAGATTACAAGCATATACTGTCATGCCCACTTTTATGTGGTGGGAATGAACTAAGAGCTTCCTGTATCCCCAGCTATATATATATATATATATATATATATATATATATATATATATATATATATATATATATATGTGTGTGGGGGGGGGTGTGTGTGTGTTTGTGTGTGTGTGTGTAAAACGTGTGTGTATGCATATATATGTTACAATTAATGGCCCAATTGTAATGTGTCATGAACATAGATGAACATTATTTTTTAAAAACCTATTTATTGTTGTTAATTAGATACATTGTTTGAGCAAGTCTTGTGATAGTACACTCATTTCCTTCCTCATGTCTCCAGCCCACTGGAGGTCAGTGGGATTGCTGGACCAGTCCATGGGATAGCAGATTATTAAATATACAACAAGTAGCCAGTTTTTTTTGTGTGTGTTTGTTGTTGAGGGGTGGAACACTTAGCCAATCAGCAAACCATTGATTACCTACCTAAGTTTAGTGCCACTGTTGCATAGATGAGCACTTGCCTTGCTGGTCTCTGAAATATATAGCACTGTCCTCAGCATTCTTGTAACACTGATTGTTGTATATCAATATCCGCTGCTTTCTCCAAATATAGCTGGCCACTTTCCCCTGGAAGCTCATGTAATACCTTCCAGCACTACACAGGCTACCATCTGGGAGCTCATTAAACTTTGTCGATCCAGCAGGGTCTCTTGGTGTTGTGTGATGACATTCTGTGGTATCTTTAGCAATAGGGTCTTGTCTTTTGCCTGGGGCAGGTATTCAGAAGGTTTGACATAGCCTGTCTTATTTTGGGGACCTCTTGGGTCTCTTCAATCAACAGTTCTGTGTGGGAAGTAATAAATTACTGGGACAGGGAGTTATAGGCCAGAGCATCTTGTCTTGGGGTTAGGCTTCCTCCCACCTTATTCAGATCCCATTTTACCAGAGGATGCCCACAGCTTCCTCGAAAACTTACTGAAGGAAAGTAAGGACTTTATGGTATCTATTCATTATTGGTTTATATTAGTGTATAAGTCCCCAGCCTCCCATTCCTCCCACTCCTCCAATTCCTTCCATCCCCTTTGTCAGTCTCTCAATTCATCTGTTAGGTTTGCTTATTATTCGAGCTTAACTTGGTTGGGAACCTCAGATAAGGGAGAATGTGCAGCATTTGTCTCTGTTCTTGTGTGAGTTCACTAAGTATGACCTGCTCCAAGTCCAACCATTTTTCTTTAAATTTCATGATGTCATTTTTCCTTAGAGATTAATAGAATTCCATAGTGTATATGTACCATAACTTTGATAATCATTTGTCCAGTGATGGACATTTGGGTTGATTACAGTTCTTTGCTATTATGAATTGAGTCACTATAAACATGGGTAAGCAAATGTCTCTGTGCTGAAGTGAGGAATCTGTGGGTAGATGCCCAGTAGAGGGATAGCTGGGTCCATTGGTAGCTCTATATGCATCTTTTCAGAAATCAGTAGCCTTCCTTTATGCAAATGACATGAATACAGAAAAATAAATCAGTGAGACTATCCTGTTTTCAATAGTTTCAAAAAATAAAATACCTTGAAATAACACTAAACAAGGATATGAAAGACTTGTACTATGAAAACATAAAAATGTTCAATAGGAAACTGAGGAAGAGGTGAAAAGATGGAAAGAAAAATCTCAGCTTTATTCTTTGGAGACAGAAAAAATAATTTCAAAATTTATTTGGAATGGCAAAAGGCCTCAAGTATCCAAAACTATCTTTAGAAAAAGAAGATCCTCAGGAGGTATCATAGTAACCAATCTAAATATACACTACAAAACTAAAGTAACAAAAACAGCATGGTACTGGCATAAAAATAGACAGGCATACCAATGGAATAGAATTGAAGACCCTGTTCTTAGTTCAAGTAACTAGAGTCACTTGATCTTTGAAAAAAAGTGCCAGAAATGTTCACTGGTGAAAAGATAGCATCTTCAACAAATGGTGCAGGACAAATTGGATAAACACATGTAAAAAAATGAAACTAGACCAAATCTTCTCACCATGCACAAAAAGCAACTCTAAATGGATCAAAGACCTCAACACAAGACCCAAAACTCTGAAAACCCTGGAATGAAAAACAGGGGAACTCTTCACAAGAGAGGAGTAGGGAAAAATCTCCTGAGCAAATGTCCAGTAGTCCAGGAAGTATCAATGGTATTTCACCAAGCCAAAAAGCTTCTGTACAGACAAACATACCATACCCAGAGCCAATAGAGCACCATTAGACTGGGAGATAATCTTTGCCAGCTATCACAGACTGTGGTCTAATATCTAGAACTTACAAAGAACTCAAAAAATAAATATTAAAAAATCAAACAGCCCTCTCACAAAATCGGGCACTGAATCTATAGGGAATTCACAGATGAACATTCTTGTATCTTTTGTCAATGTCAAAATTTATTAAATGACAATAAATCTACAAGGGTTGGGGGTTTCAGTGGCAGTAATTTGCTTTTCTTGACAGCTCTGGTTCAGGCAAATACAATCCTTTTATTCCCAATCTTAATTTCTGATGCTAACCTTGAAATCACACATTACACATCACAGTTATTGAGGTTACAGAATTGCTACAAAAGGCTAAAGAGTAAATGTTACAAAGAGGCCCATGAGGCCAGAGCCAGGAAAAAATGATAGAAATGCTTCAGTCCATATTGATGAGATATTGAACCAAATCATACAGAAGCTCAAGATGCTTCTGCATCAGCTGGCTCTAGCGTCAGGCTGCAGGGTCCGAGATAAGCTGCAGAAGCCAAGGAAAGCAATGGGCAGGACCTCGTTCAGATGAATGGTCAGATGGATGGATAGCATGTACAGATGGGCAAACTGGCTCTTGGGGAGACAATTGAGTAGGCAGCACCAGCAGTAAGAACAGAGTCAAGCTGAAGTCCCTGGAGCAGTCAGGAGTTCCTTGATGCACACTACTGGGTGGTCAGAAGACAAGTCAGTGGAGACTGTCACCACTAGAGTTCTAGTGTCCACTTCTATTGTGCTCCAGTTGAGGGAGTCGCACCATTTCCTGGGTCTGGAGTTCAAGATTTACTTCTTGGGTCAGGTTTTCCTGATATAATTTTAATACCCCCATTTGCTTCTCCTGTCCTAATTCACCTTAATAAATTTATAGTGCTACATTTTCTAGTTGTAGGAATGTTACTTATTAATCTGGACCACATGGGTGGTGCTGGACAGATGGTCCACCCAGGTGTAGAGACATCCTCCACTTTCAAAATGGAATCAAAAGCTGCTTGGAAATGGAGTCCCCCAGGGCAAGGCACAGTCTGAACAATCACTATTGTACACAGTAAGGAGGAACTAAGAGCACCAGCATTCAAATGTAATCATTGATAACTGCTGTCTATATTAAAATTTCCTTAATTGTCTATGAATGTATTATTTCAGGATCAATTTAGGACATTACCTGGTGCATCATACCCCTGAGGCTCTTCCTAGTGGTACTTTCTTCAAATTTCTTTTTTCATGACCTTGACAGTTTTGAGGAGTTCTAACACGAATTCTGTAGAATTCCATTCTGACCTGTTATGTTGTTATTTTCACTATTAGGTTGATGTAATGGTTTTAGAGAGAAATGCCACAGAAAGTGCTCATCTTATTATGTCACATCTGGGTACATGCTGTCAACATGCCTTTATCACTGCTGCTCTTAGCCTTGAGCACCTGGATGAGGTCTTTTTTTGCTAGTTTTCTTCATTCTGGAGCTGTATTTGCCTTTTACATATGCTATTGTTGTGATGGATGTCTTTCTGCACACCCCACTCTGTGTGATGGGGGAGGGATTACAAGTAAATTCCATCTGTTGACCGAGTAGCTACATGACTTTCTTGAAATTTTCTGAGGAATATTTTTCTCTTCGCCACATTTACTTATTTGCTTAACCCTTTTTTTAAAGATATACTCATGGATATTTATTGTGTACTTTGAGATTGTAGATTCAATGTTCCTCATGCATTTTGTAATTCTAATTATTAAACTTGTTGTTCTTTTAGTTGGCTTTGACATGCCTCCATCAGTGTGTTTGTATTTGTCTTAGTAATTTCTTTGTTTTGGCAAACAATCATTTTATGTCTCCATATTCAGCCCCATGCCAAGAATCAGACTTCTTCCACAGAATCCTGACTACTTTTGCTGACTGGCCCAGTGACCATGAACATCTGTGTCCTGTGTGAGCTTGTGTCTCTGCAGTGGTCCTTTTCCAAGTCATGGTGCTTACAGAATAAGAGAGTCCATGGGTACTGGGTTGAGAGAGCCCATGTACATATATAGTCAACAGTAGTTCTACATGTAATCAACTGGACTGTAGTGAGCTCATTCTGAGACCAGCTCTGTCTCACTGACAAATGGTTCAGTACAGTTTCCTCTCCTTGTTTATCCATGAATTCCCACTCTCCCTGCCAGAAACTTGGTTCCTCCTATCTGTTATCACCCATGTAACTCTTTAAGTCTAGTGCAGTTTACAGTGGTATCAGAATCACTCAATTACACCTACATGAAACGCAAAGGACAGAGCTTTATCTCATCCAGACCATAGCTTATGTAAAGTTATAGTCTCTTTAGTTTTTTGATGGTATTGAGTATCTGCAGTGTTAATGAGACTTTTATACAGTTGTACTGCAGTTAGAAGTTGCCTATTCCAAATTTAATGTGTGGTGACAACAGATAAATACAAGAAGATAAATTAAAGTGAACTCAGTATCCAAATTGGGGAATAAAGAAAATAAAATTAAAATCTAGAGACTCTGGAATATGTCAAATTATAATAGTTATATAAAAAGAGTAGAGAGCTAGAATAGGCAGAGAAAATGTTGAAGAAATGATACACAAGTGCCAATCAAATTAAATTCAAAAGTTACCAATCAAAGCAGCACAGGCAAGTCTTTCTGGATACACTTGAACGAATCTAGAGAATTACACAGATAAACCACTATCAGGTGCCTGTCACCACTGTTCTTCAGAGGACAATGAGGCAGGAGAAGCCGTAAGGCCAGTTTTGGGACAGTTAATAAATGTGATGTTTAATCACATTAGAAAATACAAGTCAGCAATTATTTTTTTCACTTGGGAGTCTTTTATTGTCTTGCATTTAATTGGACGAAGTTTGAAACTTCTAGCTGAAAAAATAAGTTGTTGAGAGGGGTAAAATAGTAACACTGAAGTCTACTTAACAATGGAAGTTATTGAGTCTTAATAGCAAATGAGTAAATATACTGTATCACAAGAACTCATTCCTAGAACATATTAAATTCAATTACTAAGGTGATGTGATTGGGTGAATGATAAAGCTCAAATTTTTCTTCAAGAGAAAAATTATGAAAAGTTTGGTGACAGATACATGAGATGTAATAATAGCTCTACATTTAATTTGTACAATTTTTTTTGAATGTGTGTGTGCAAGTGAATGTTGCACATGTGTATGTGAAGGCCCAAGAACAACTTCAGGAACACCATCCTCTTTTGTGGAGACTTCCATTGGTCAGAAACTGGTCAATTAGACTAGACTTTCTTCCAAGAAATCCCAGGGATCTATTTGTCTCTGCTTAGCCAGTGCTGGAATTACAAGAGCAATCTAACATGCACTACTTGAATAGAAATTCCATGGATAAAAGAGTATCACTAAAAATACCTATGTTAAGAGTAAATGAATGCTAGAAGTCAATTTGTGTGACTAGACTGAGAGTTTTAAATAACAGATAATTATATCAAAATTTTAAGTATTAGAATTTACACAAGAATACATTCAAACAATGAGGTTACTATTTTTACTAAAAATAGATCACTGAAATATCCTGTAAATATACTGCCTAAATCTTCTCCAAATCCTTACCCAAAGGAAAAACATCTTTACCAAAATTTGAAGAAATGAGTGACTTCTGTCTTTTATAATGTGAGTCAAGGAATTAAAAATCAAGAATCTACTTGATTGATGCTTTGAAGCTCTGTGGATCACAAACAAAACAAATGCCAAAACCATTATAATACTGAGTGTATTAATTATTGTTATATAAAAATTGTCATAAATTTGTGACTAAACTAACACTAATTTATTATCTTAAAGTTGTGGTTAGATGTCTACACTTGGCAGCAGGGCAGTTCTCTTGATAGAAATATGGTCTTCTTGCTTGCTCTAGTTTCTAGAGGTGGCAATGCCATTTCTCCAGCCTTATTTTGTCACCACACAGCTGAGGCTCCCTTCATCAGATCTACTTAAACTCTCCAGAAAGAGCTCTTGTAATTAGACTAGAATAATCCAGATAGCCTAGGATAATCACCATGTCTCAAAATCCTTAATTTAATCACTTCTGCAGAATTCCATTGCTTATGCAAAGTAGTCTGCAAGAAATGTTAGATTGTAGACATCCTTGGGAGTCTATTCTACCATTCACAGATGAAGATACAAAAATCCATTAAAAGTACAAGTCATTGGTACAAATAGGTATGTCAAAAATTCATAAGAATAACACCATTATGCTCTTCCTTAATTATATTCTTTGTTAGCATATAAAATAGTAGATTTCTATGTGGCTTTTAAAATATATTCTTAATTTTTGTTAACCTTTTTCCAATTCCTCCTTTCTACATTCCTTATTCTCATCTTCATATAAGCTTTCCCACCACAGTGTTCACCCCCAAACTGATAGTACTGCTCCTAGAAGCCATAGGTCATTGGATAAAAATCCAGTGGCATGCTTGAGTTACTTTACTATGAGTTGTTTCCCAGGAAGGCCCCAGAACATTTCCAAACAATGAAGGCTAATGCTATGGCTCTTAGTTGCACCAGAACTAGGTGGTAAGACTCTGCTAGACAGCACACACTTTGAATATAGAAGAAACAAGCTGGAATCGAGTTGAAGGCATCTAGCTGCCCTGTTAGCTAGCTTTCACAATTCCAGAATTTGCTATGCAGGCTGCTAGTGGAGAATAGTCATCAATAATTTTTACTCAATTGTGGAGCCTGTTCACTCTAATAGTGACCTGTCAGCCAAGAGATGCCCACTAGCACAATAGTGGCACGGCTGTTATTGGGGTGACCAGTCACTTTTTGATTGGCTTTGAAGCCTGCTCTGCATATGGAAATTCATGTCTGGTACTAAAAATTACTAGTCAAAAGCCTTTGGCTGAGGAGTTCATAAGCCCTTGGTTGGGCATCTATTATTGTTTGCTGTAGTTACCTTTGATTGCTGAGACAAAATACCTGAACAAAATCAGCTGATGGGAGAAAAGTGTGTATTTAGGTTTACAGTGGGCCTGCGAAACACTGTAAAAGATCAAGTGGGAATATAGGAACCAGAATATGAGGCAGAGTGCTGTGAAACACTGTCTTCAGGGTATTACATGGTCATTGCAAATGTGAATACATAACAGGTGTAGTGACTTCTACAAGATTGGGCCCATAACATTCCACTGTAGATATAGAGAGGCTCTTGAGGCCTCACTCTTCTCTGAGGCAGTTAATAGTTGCTGGGGTAGAGGGTGTCACCCATGGTAAGCTGCCCATGCACTATGAAACTCTGTGTGTTTCATTCAACAAAAGACATCAAAGTAGAGGAGGGATTAGCTGTGAAGACATGGTTTAGTGGATGGAGAGGGAGATAAGAGATGGTAATAGCAGAATGAATAAGATTAAAAACACAAACATGTATTGAATTTTTTTTAAAAAAGGAGGAAATAACATCAGGGAGAGAAACATTAGTTGAAGGTAAACTTTCTGTCATTCATAGTAAATATGGATACCAATTTATAATATAAAAACATTTAAGTAATAGAAATTACAGTTGTGAATGGGTAAAAGAATAATTAGTTCATTTCAAAATGATTATTATTAAATCATTCTCTAAGTAGTAGACAAATTTGCATTTCTTTCAGGAAAATCTAGCAGCTTATATATTTTACATCTCCACTTGTTGTCAGACTTTAAAATTTATAATTTAATAAATGTAAATAATTTACTACTCACTTTTGAATATTGTATCAATTTTTTGCTAATTGTTCCCTTTTTGGCAAAACCATAATTTCTGATTATAGTTAGTGCTTTTACACATCTTCAGCAATGTTTCTAATGTGCTATCCTGTGTACAGTGAATTCATTTGAGTTCATATTTTTGAAATAATATTTTTCAAATTTATATTATATGCAAATGATACCGAAATTAAATTAGTCATCATGAGAATGGGAAACAGATGTGATTGCTCATTGTTGTATCATTTTAATCCTGAAAACAAAAAGCACAAAATCACCTAAGTTGTAGCAAGTGACAGAGTAAAACTGCACAGCTGTTAATGAGTTAATGAGACCTAAGCATGTCTAGATGACTAGATTTTAAAACCATAAGGATGGGCTGTGGAGAGGGCTCAGCTTGCAAAGCCTGCTGTCCTGGGTTCCATATCAAGTCAAATACACAAAGTGGTGCATGCATCTGGAGTTTGTTTACAGCAACAAGAGGCGTTGGTGCATCCAGACTCATTTCTCTCTTCTTTCTTGCCTTTTTACTCTCTCTCTCACCAAAAGTAAGTAATTAATACCATAAAGATGAGAGTAATGAAAGACTTTATTGGACACAGGGTGTAGATCAGTGATACAGTGCTTGCCTAGTATGTGTGGGGGCTCCAGATTTGAACCCCAACACTACACTACACTACACACACACACACACACACACACACACACACACACACAAAGGTCTCTAATATTTACATAAATCCAAAGACACACTAAGCAATACTATTCATAATATAATTCATGAAAACAAAAATATAACTCTTCAAGTTAAGATAAAAATCTAAGTTAAATAGTAAATATCTCTCACCTCATTGATAGCCAAGTAACTCAAGTTTACTTGAAATTATCAACTCAAAATTTATGTCTTTAAAATTGCCAAGAATAGGGCTGGAGAGATGGCTCAGCAGATAAGGCACTTGCCTCCAGTGCCTAAGGCCCTGGGTTCAATTCCCCAGGACCCACATACGCCAGACCCACAAGGTGGTGGCCCTGGTGCGCTCTCTCTCTCTCTCTCTCTCTCTCTCTCTCTCTCTCTCTCTCTCTCTCTCTCTCTCTCTCCTCTCTCTCTCCCCTTTGCTTGAAAAATGAATAAATAAAATATTTTTAAAAAATAAAATAAAATTGCCAAGAATAAAACAATATTTTTACAATTAACTAAATTAATACTCTCATCCTTTGACCCCCATTATCATTGAAAATAAACATACAAAGATAACTACTTTCCTTTAGCTGAATTTCTATGTCAGTTCTTACCCCTCTGATCACAGAGGCAGTGGTAACACAAAGTACACGTGCATTCATCATTTGTGAAAAAAACCTCAAAGTGATATGAAAAAAGGCATTTACTTGTAAAGTCTTTAGCACTTAATTTCTATATTCTCTATTTCATAGATTAGCCTTCCTGCTGTTTGAGAAGCTATTTAGAAGGAAGAAAAAAATTCATACTGACAAGAAGTCATATAAAAATAAGGATAAGAAAGGAAATTTATCTTGCAAACTTTGTAGTGGAAGACTTTCAATTGTTTATTTGAAAAAATCCATAACCTCTGTCCCATGGACTGGTCCAGCAAGCCCATTTGGAGGGCCCCCAACAGGGTGAAGACAGGGAGGAGGGAAATGGGGATGCCATTGTAAGACTTGCTCATAAAATGTATCTAATCATTGACAATGAATATGAAAAAAGGGAAATAAAAATGGAGCTGAAGAGGTGGCTCAGCAATTAAGGCACTTGCTTGCAGAGCCTAACAATGGGAGTTCAATTCTCCAGTACCCACGTAATGCCAGATGCACAAAGTGGAATATGTTTCTGGGGTCCATTTGTAGAAGCTGGAGGCCATAGCACACCCATTCTCTCTGTGTGTCTCTCTTCTCTCTCTCTCTCTCAATGTGAATAAATAAAAATATTTTTTAAAATTTTATTTACAAAAAATAAAGTTTAACTTAAAGGTTTTTCCAAATATTTTTAATATGCCTATGCAAAGTTCAGCTATTTTAAATGAAATTCCCTATCTTATTTCCCTTCTGGAAAGCAGTGAGTAAGTATGAATGATGACCATAGTCTTGAAGGGGGCACTCGTTAAATTGTGGAGAAGCCTCAGCAATGGCAGCTGTTCCTCTTGATAGTAAAATGTTAACACCATGAGGGTTTGGCCTGGAAATTGAACTAAGCTTCTTGAAGTTTAATTTCAGCAGGAAGTGGATAAAATATCATGAAGTCTGTTAAATCAAACCATGTACTTAAGATGATATATTGTTTTAAAGTTAGAAAGTAATTGATCAATCCACTTCTTAGGAAAGACAACATCATTTTTATTGTTCGCTGAATATGAAAGTGCAAATTACATTGAACTAAACTTGATGTCCAGTGGAGTAAGAGACCTAAAGATTTTAATTATCAGCTCATCAGCTAATGTAAATATTCAGGCTGAAAACAGCTGGGATACTTATGCATCCCACATGATTTAACACTTGTCTTAGGTATTCTGGGTGCACAACTATTAAAATGTAAGCAAGCACTTTGCTTTAAACCTTCCTCTTACAGTCTTACTATTGTCTGTACCAAAGAGTACCTGACTTTTCCCAATTTTATGATAACCACCCTCAAACTATGTTTAGCTTTTCATATTCAAATATGTTGTAGACATAATTGTTCGTCCACATGCTCAGTATTCCAAGCCCCCTGCAGAATTCTTTCCTGCAGACCATCATGCTCCATGCTGGGGAGAGTTGTTGGATGCAAAGAGTGGAAGCTATCAGCTATTCCATGCCATCACTCTCTTTTGTTCCTCTGTCCTGTCTTCTCAGTCACAATGTGGCTCTGGGGGTCTCAAGGAGTATAGGTCCCAGTTACATACCTCCCTCAAGGAGGACCCTGTTGAGTACTAAAGCAGCTAAACCTAGCTAAAGAGATTGGAAGTGATTTCATCCTTAGTAAAGGACAAAGCTGACTTCAGAGCAAAGAAAATTATCAAGGACTGTGAGGGCAATAAGAGTGAAGAAAAGACATGTTCATAATGAATACAGTTATCTGAAATGTGCATAGGATAGACAATAGCACTGAAAAGTATGCTTAGCAAAATGACTGAGGGATAAGTAGGGGCTGGAGAGATAGCTCAGAGGTTAAAGGCACTTGCCTGCCAATTCTGGTTCAATTTCCTAGCCATTTACATAATACACACATGCACACACATGTGCACACAAATTAACGAATTCATTCATTTTTTAAAAGGCACTGAAGTATAAGTAGACCAACCACAATCTCCACTGAGTATTCAGTATTCCATTCCAAAATTGACAGAAAGTCCAGGAAGAAAATTGCAGAGGTAGTATAACAACAATACCGACAAACAAAATTAGATTGTCATCTCTGAATGTTCCACTCAAAGACAGCAGAAAACACTGCTGTGGGGTTCTCCATTATGGTGCCATTCATCATTTTAGTTGACTAATACAGCTAAGTTCTAGATGGATACTGAAGCATGTTCTCATAGGAAAGAACAGAGCAGCTGCTTTTACCGGGAAAAGCAGGAAGAGGAATTAAGATGGGAACAAGAAGGATGAACATAGGCAGGAAGAACATTTCTTCCATGCATGGCTAATCCACTGGCCAAAGAATATGATGTGGTTCTGTTCTTGGCTATGGACTCCTTATGACAACTCTATTACTTGACATGAACTTTTACATTTATTAGAAGTAATTTGTGAACTTTCTTACTAAAATCCCTCAAGTGTTGCAGACCTAAACAATCAATAATAATTCTTGTCTGTTTTTTTCAAACACAGAAAATACAAACTGTTATGGTTTGAATATGGTATGTTCTCTATAGGTTCATGCTTTAAGTACTTGGTCCCCAGCTATTGGCACCATTTCAGAGGTTGTGGAATATTTGGGACACATGCCAGAAATGGATTATTGGAAGAAGGCATTTGAAGTTATATCACTCAGTGGTTCCAGCCCTAGCTCTCTGATTCCTGTTCGGTCACAATGTTAAGAAGCCACCCTGTAAGTTGCCACCACCATAGACTGAGCCAGTTCAACTACCATGCCTTCCCTGCCACAAGGGTCTGTACCCTCTCTGACTGCAGTAAAGTAATCCTCTTCTCCCTTACAGTATTCTGATGCAGCATTAACATCACAACCCATACATTTTTCTCAAAAGTTATTTCCTTTTTAATTTTATTTAGTTCTTTTCCAAAATTATTTCTATTTGATGCCTTTAATTACTGGGAAATGTAATTCCCTAAAGCCAAATGGTTCTCTTCTATCACAGCCCTCCCTCATACTTGACACTTGACCGAGGTTTGTGCTCCAAGACCCAAACTGAAGGAGCAATGTCACTGTATCCACCCTTACAAGGATGGATACAGATCTTACAGATCTGTTTAAATCTTCCCAAGAAAAAAAACATCAAAGCAGCAGGACTAGAGAAAGAAAATGGTCCACTTATGTAGATCTGCTGCATCACTTATCAACCTGTGTTTTAAGTAAGACTGTGTCTAGACAGTGACCACAAAAAAGCCCCTCAGTGCTCCAACCATGCCATTTCCATTTTGTGTCATACTTAAAATGCTGGTTGAATATAGAAAAGCCAAATCCAAAACTCCTCCCACCTGCACTTCTGCCTAATATGTAGGTACAAGAATAATTTTATGTGCTGTGAACTCTTGCATCTTATTTTTAATGAATTGTTTCTCAGCAAAGTACAATCCCAACCTAATTTATGACTTCAAGTAGTTATCACAGCCCTACCACAGCCCAAGCACGGTAACTGTTGCCACGGTGAAAGGGTAAGGAGCATCCTTGGCTGTCAGCAAGCTCTCAGCAACACTTAAATACAATTATGAGATTGTATGAATGCAACAACAGAAGTGAAGCAGAACATTTGATACAATTTACATCCTGCTGAGTGTGAACCCATCTGCCTTGCCTTGCAGAGTCCGAGATGATATGAGCCATTTTTCTCTCAGACACATTCACCAGACAAAGGGGACAATTTTGTATTTGGAAATGGGATCATGATGAGTAATTCAGAAGTGAAAAGGACAAAAGTACATTACATGAATGTATGAAAATCTCATAATGAAATCTCACTTTGTACAATTGCTAATAAAATGGCAATACATACATTACAAAGAAAATAAAAGGACAAGATACATGGAGACTCCACCCCATCCCAGTCAGAGGGCTGTGATCAAGAACAGAGTAAATTCTGGCCAGGATGAGAGAAAAAAGAAACAGCACAGGTGGTAATAAAATATGATGTCACTAGGGAAATCAATATGGAAGTTCCTAAAATAACTAAAAGTTGAACTACATAAGATCCAGCTATGCCAGTCCTAGGTATATACCATGGAAGTTTAAAGCAGCATATAATGGAGAGACCTGTACATCGATATTATTGAGGCACAATAGCAAAGTTATGAGACCAGCCTGGATGGCCATCAACAGGTGAATGTAGAAAATAGAGTATATATACACAATGGAATCTTATTGCTCCATAAAAAATGAGATTTTGTTATTTTCAGAAAAATGTATGGAACTGGAAATTAACATGCTATAAGCCAGAATCAGAGAGACAAATATTGTATGTATTCTGATTATATGTTGAATCGAGAGTTAAATGTGTGCAAGTGTGTGTGTGTGTGTGTGTGTGTGTGTGTGTGTGTGTGTGTTTTGAAAGAAGAGGGATACTATTGGAAAAGAAGTATGAGACCACCAAGTGGAAATAAAAGAGGATAATGGGGAGATATGATGAAAGTAGACATATAAAAATGTCTGAAAAAAATCCATGATTTCATAAGGACATAAAGGTTGGATGGCTGCTCATTCTCTGACCACATTGCCTCTGTGTTTATATTACCAGCTCATCATAATTAATATCCTACATATCTGTACTATATGTCACCAAATTTTTTATGTTCTCAGTTAGTGATAAGGATTATATTTATCTACTTATTCTAACTACTTGTTACTGGGCTGAGGTCTGAACCTTGGACAGATGGTTGGCCACTGAGCAATATCTCCAGACCACCTTCTAGTTTTTCACTGAATATCTGATAATTCAAAGCATGATGTAGACATGAGAAAATTTAAAGACTCTGAATAAACTATGACATTTTGTCAGAAAAAAATATAATTTCACCTTTCTGGTGGAACAATGAGATCAGCGGATGTCCTTTTCTCTCTCAGTTATTAGTTACAAAGCCTGTCTTCTGAACTTCACACCATCTAATAGAGAAAGTGGCTTCAATAGGCAAAGGAGCTCCCTCTCCCCACACATGCCCATGTGAAAACCAAGCAGATTTGAAGGAGAAATATGCCAACTGTAGCTATTGCTTTGCATTGTGTGTATTGTAGATATCCCAGAGTGTCTTAAAAATTGAGAGTGTGTATGACAGAGCTGGGGAGAGAGAAGTGAGTTGGTTTTCTCTGACATTTACCCGTGACGAAATCTCCAGGGCAACTGTAATTCACACCACTCTATGGATTAGTGGCAACTGTTCATTGCACCCACAGGAAAAGAAACTTTCAGGGATAATGAAAGGAAAAAATGCAGAGCTGAGAACAAAAAGCCTGAGAAGATTACTAATGTAATCTGATCTTTGTTTTCAATCATTTGAGGTCAGTTAGCAAAAAGGAATAAACTACATATATGATTTCCATAATGAATTGATTCTTCTCTGAGCAGTCTCTCCTCAAAGCCATTATTAAACAGACAAGCAGGACTTTGCTTTCATCATTGTGGACTGTAGCAAAATAGAGAAAAGGAGCTCTGGTTCTTCTGAATATCAAAGCCAAGTGATCTATGTCAGCCAGAAATGGGTTAGATGTTATCTCCATGGAAACTCCAGTCAAACATTGATTACACTAATGCTGAAAGAACTTAGTCTTTCCCATGTTTCCACCTTTTCTCCTGATCTACCATGGCCAGACTCTCCTAACCAAAAAAAAAGGAATAAGAAGGTTCTTCTTCCTTATACTATGAGCATACTGTTTGTGTGTGTGTGTGTGTGTGTGTGTGTGTGTGTCTGTGTGTGTGTGTGTCTGTGTCTGTGTCTGTGTCTGTGTCTGTGTCTGTGTGTGAGGAGCAAGAGATCATATAATACACACATGCCACCACCCCCACCACCCCCACCACCACCACCACACAGAATACCCTTGTAACTGTTTTTGAATATATACACAGAATTCATTTGCTTTTCTTTTTGATCCCTTTGTAGTTAGCAAGAAATTACTAATTTTATTTTTCATGCTTGAGTTCGCAAGGTTCATTTTGAAAACATTTGGAAATAATGTTTTATTAGATCTTAGAGTTTTTCAAACAGGTTTAATTTTCATGGGAATATATCCTAAGTATGCTTCTATATGTGTTTCTGTAATTCCTAACCTAAATAAAGGGTATTGACCTTCTCTGATAAACCTCAGTAGTTACAGGAATCTAGGAATATATATTGCTTTGTTTGTCACTTGATTTTCTAAGACCATAAAAATAGCTTGATGGACAACTTTTAGTTCTGAATAAGATGAAATAAGAATTCTCTAATTTTATCTTTCTTACTCAGTACAGTGAAAAATCATGGGCATTAATACTAATTGAATAAAATACACATATGGAGCCTGGGGAGAGAGCTCACTTGGTAAAGTACTTGCTTCACAAGCATGAGGACCTGAGTAGAACCCCAAGAACCCACATAAAAGTCCAGGTGTTCTGGTGAAGGCTCATAGTACCAGCACTGTCAAGGCAGAGACAGGAGGATCTCTAGGAATTGATGACCATCCATCCTGGCCTAATTTTGAGCTCAGGTGAATGAACATTCCTGAGGAACTACACTTGAGATTGTCCTCTGTCATCTGCAATAATCCTTATGTGAACCCACTTACCTGTTAACACATACATATATGAATATAGGTAAATGACCATGAGAAAAGGTAAAACCATTTTTGGACATCACAGGAAGAAAAGTTACCTAGTACCTCTTGCAGCTCTCACATACAACCTATAAGTAAGAAATGCTTATGGTCACAGCCACTAACATCCCAAAAGGCTTCTTTCTCCTAACAAACCACAAAGAGATGGCTGTTCTAGCATTATAGTTTCCTTCTTATTTTGGGAATAAAGCACCATACAAAAAGCAGCGAATGGGAGGAAAGTGATTTTTTTCTTATAGTTTTGAGGGGAATCTCCATGATGGCATGGAAAAGCATGGCATGCATTGAGGCTGGACAGCACCTTTGCCATAGCAGGTAGAAGATAGCATCAGGAGAGTGAGATGACTAGTATTGGGGGCTAGTAAACCTCAAGGTCAGCCCCCAGTGACACACCTACTCTAGCAAGGCTCCACTTCCTAAATTGCTATGAACTGAGGCCTAAGTGTTCAAAAATGCATGAGTTTATGGGGGACATCTGATTCAAACCACTACATTCCGACACTGGCTCACATAAACTGATAATCAGCCATGATGAAAAAAATGCAATGCATTCAGTTGAACTTCAAAAGTTCCCTTGGTTTTTAAAATCACAAAACTGTTTAAACATCTCCAAAGTCTAAGGCCTTTTAACTATGAGTCTGTAAAATGAAAAATCCATAATAGTATAGAGTAAACATTCACACTAAAAACCATGCCACTGAGCATAGCAAGGCAAGATTGAACCAATGCAAGATCTAAAACAAACAGAGCAAACATCAACCAAATCCTATAAGTACAAGTCCAACATCTGTAACCAGTGATGGTGTCTCTGACATTCCGGTTCTGTCTCTCTAGCTGGGGTGCTTATACCCTGGGGAAACTACATTCCAAGCCAACCACTCTCTTTTATGGCTGTTCTATAGTACTAGCAACTCCCCTCAGAAAGTCCTGGGATCTTCAATGAAACCCAAAGTTCACCCTTTTGGCTCCATTGGGCCTCCCATGCAAGGATTATAACAACACTAACATTGTTCAGTGGCCATTTAAAAAAAAAACTGCAATGAAAATTCAACAATCCTGTCTTTCCTTCATTTGCTATACTGCCACAGTATCAGAATGTTACCAAATTTGTTAATACAGGGAAGGAATAAAGCCAATTTTGAAAAGAAGGATGCTCCTTCAGCCTTCACACACCCTACTTTCAAAAGAATAAGCATTCTTTCTGCTGTTCCAATGCAAAACAGTTGGCCCAATCTCAAAAGTGGTTCAAACAATTGCAGCTAAATGGGCTGCTTTCTCCTCCCCAACTTTCATTCTTGTACCATGTCCATCTGCTCATACAAATCTATTTCTTCTAAATTCAGTCCTGCTCAAGTTCTCAAGACACAGGCAGAATGCAGCAAGTCTTTCACACAAGCTGATTCTAGCCTTGGCTGGACAATGATCTTTCTTCCCATCACAAGTTAATCCTGTAGAGTTCTTTGTGTATTTATATCTTTCAAACTATGACCAGAATTGTCCAGCCAATTTTGCTTAAAGCATTTGTAAGGCATCTCTCAGCCCAAGATTTCAAAATCCTTCCACATTCCTTGACAAATCAGTTACAAAAGGCCAAGAGCTGCACAGGTTTCTAATAGCAACAACCTTACTCTCGGTACCAATTTTCTGTTGTAGTTACTTTCTCACTGTTGAGATTATAAACTCACCTCAAAGTCACTGACAAGAGTAAAGGTATATTGCCTTTTGTGTTTGTTTTGTTTTGTTTTTTTCCTACAATCTTGAGGAGAAGTTTCATGATGACAGAGAAAAGCATAGCATGTGCAGAGACTGGTCAACACCTCTGCCACCACAAGTGGACAATAGCAACAGGAGAGTGAGCTGACTAGCAGTGGTAAACCAGGGGCTAATAAATCTCGAGACTTGCCCCACAGTGATACATCTCTTCATGTAAAGCTCTGCCGCCCAAATTGCTCCCATCTGGGGACAAGCCTACAGAACACATGAGTTTATTGGGGACATTTGACTCAAACTACCACATCTAGAAAGACCGGAACTTTGATAGTAAACATCCTACTCCATAAAAACACTAGGAAAAAATTATGCTCAATTCACAACTCCATCAAGGAATGCTGGCTGTGACAAAGCCACCCTGACACAGTGGCAACCGAAGTCACACGGCAATTCAAGACTCCATCTCCCTCCAAGTGTAAAAGGAGCTTGCTGATATCACAGAACATGTCTAATGCAACTATAACAGAAGATCTGGTGTCTGTACAATGTATCAGTACAATGCTGCCAGTACTGTTTGGCTAAGACCTGTTGCTGCATTGTTCCAAGACAGGAAGTGGAAGACCACAAACACAGGAACTCACTTTCATCAGTAGCCTGCACCTCATAAAGCCCACTCCTGCAATGATTGCACTAATCCATCTACCACTTCTTCAACGAGACCTTTGGCCTTCCCCATATGATAGTACCAGTGAAACTATGCAAGCAGCCCAGATTTCCATGGCAACTCTGTGAGCCCAGCACCTTACCTCTTTGCAGCATAGCATCATGATAATTTCCATGATAATTAATAGACTGCTTTGGGGGCAGAGAGATCTCTCAATAAAAAGAGTGCTTGCTTGCAAAGACTGGGTTTGATTTTCCAGTATCAATGTAAACACAGATGCACTTATTGGCACTTGCATCTGGAGTTTGATTGCAGTGGCAGAAGGCCCTGGCAAGGCCATACTCACTCTCTTTCTCTGGATGTGTATTCCTCTTTAGCTCCCTCAGGTAAAAAAAATAAAATATTTAAAAAATAGGTTGCATTGGAGTAGTAACAATTTTATTACTACAATTTTGTCCCTTTCAGAATAGGAATTTCTAATCATATCTTACCATTGCACTTTTGAATCATATAATTTGTAATTTCACAGGTCTGTGGATATTTATGGATTTTTCTCTACCTTGAAATTCATGTATACCTTATTTGGTTAATATTTAGTTATTTCTGTGGTCATAGAATTAATGCAGATTTGGCTAAGATTTGGGGGACTTTTTTGGGAGTGGGCCGTCTACAGGGTGTATTGGTATCCCTCCACAAATTGTGCTTTTCTTGAAATTTCAAAATATGTCACTAAGTCAAAAAGTATACATTGCAGATATAGTTAATTCAAATAAATAGTGAAGCAAAGTAGGTTCTTATCTAATATGACTCCTTGTCCTTATGAGACAAGTAGAAGCCAGAAGTATAATGCAGTGGGACAATGGAGGTACAGTTTATAGGTGCATCTCCCAGCTGTGGAACACCATACACCAACTCTGTGAGCCCAGAACCTCACCTCTTTGCAGCTTAGCATCATGAGCGCAAATGTGATAGACCACCACATCCATGTATAAATTAAACAAACATAATAGAGTCTACTGTATGCTCACATATATTTAGAAGAAATATTTAAGAAAAATATATTATAACGGTTTCATGGTTTGATCCAGGTGTCCCCCACAAACAAATGAATGTGTTCTGATTGATAGATCCTCAGCTGACAGCTGTTTGGGTTTTACAACCTTGCTGGAACTGTGTTGTTGGGGGCGGGCTTATGGGGTTTATAAGACAGCTTCCCCTTGCCAGTGTTTCGCACACCTTCCTGCCATTGTTTGCAGTGCTATGGCAGAGGTGATGTCCACCCTCTGCTCATGCCATCATTTTCTCTGCCAGGATGGAGTCTCCCCTTGAGTCTATAAGCCAAATAAACCCATTCCTCCACAAGCTGCTTTTGCTTGGGTTCTTTCTGTGCAGCAACTAGAAAGCTGACTGCAACAAATGGAGAAAGGATATCCACTTAAATGGAAGCAACATTTCATATTTAAATCAAGGTAGCAAAATAGCTATGTAAAAAGAAACACCCTGAAGCACTGTACATAACACAAAGTAAAATGATAAAATGTACATAATGTATAAAGTATGATTTGTACGTGTGTGTGAGGGAGCAATAGAAAAATCTATAGGAAAAATATATCTAATATTAAATGTCACTTCATGCAGTAATTAGTTCAAAATTTCTCATAGATATAAAAGCAAAATTTCTCATAGATATAAAAGCAAAATGTGGAACTAGTAAAGTATTGGTAGAAAACATGAGGGAATCTTCAAGATACATAGCAAGTAAAAAGATTTTATGCAACAGTATGATCCATAAAATAAAATATATTTACTTCAAAAATATATTTACTTCAAAATTAAAAGTTACTGCTTATCCCTATTAAATGCAAAAAAAGACAATATACAGATTTAAAGAGTATATTTATAAAGCATTTTTGACAAAAGACTCACTCACATCTAGAATACACGAGAGCTATGGAAAATTAATGGTACAAAATGTAACATTTTTTTCTTTAAAAAGGGAGAGGTTAAAAACTCTAACAGACACAAGAGAGGATATAAGGATAGCAAATGAACACATGAAATATGTTCAACTCCATTAACCAAAATGGTGAAGTGTCAATGACTAAACACCACAAAACTGCCAATCAATAAGTGAGCTAATGAAATGGACAGACAGTTCACCAAAGCAGAAATTCAAATGACCAGAAGATATTGAAAAAATATTCAAAATCCTTGGTCATCAGGAAAATGTGAACTAAAACCCCTTTGAGATTTCATCTTACCCCAGTCACAATGGCTATTATCATGAAAACTAATGACAGCACACACTGAAAGTTGTCAGGAAAGGAAAACCCTTATTTATTGCTGGTGGGAATGTAAACTGGTGCAGTCATTATGGAAATCAGTGTGGAAGAGCATCAAAAAGCTAAAGATTGTACTACCTTATGATCCAGCCTGAGTCCTGAGCATATACTCCAAAGGCAATACCCTACCACAGATACTGCAAATCCATGCTCATGGCTACCCTATCAATAGTATCCAGAAAATGACATAACTCTAGATGTCCATCGACTGATGACTGGATAAAGAAAATGTGGTGTGTATACACAATGGAGCTTTACTCAGCTATAAAGAAAAGCAAAGTTACAAAATTTTCAAGAAAATGGATGGAATTGAACATGCAAGACATACCCCCTTGTGAAAGAATGGCATGAGTTACAGAGGCAACCAACCACTCTCTAAAGGGATTGGAGGCTCACTCCACAAGAGAATTATGCCTGGTACTGAAAACCAGATGAAAATCCCATGGCTAGGGAGACTAAAGGCCCTAGGGAATAATCTACTATTATTGTATTGATAAATAAATGTGTTGTCACATTGTCTTCTAAATACTTATCTTTATATTCATAGGTCAGTTCTATTCTGAACCCTGGTCAAAAAAGCCCACACACCAGACCTGGCAGTAGGAGGTGGTTAATGTTAGAGACTGTTAACAGTTCAAGTGCTAAAAATAAGTACTAAATAAATAAATGCAAAGTTCCACACAGGGCGTATACATCAGCTATTTCAGGGCTCTGGGAACACCACAGAAGGTAAAATGGAATTTAAGAGCTAGAGGATGGAAGGAATGGTGTGTAGCTATGTCTTTTGGATGAGATAAGGTAATGATATTCATGAACTCATAGCACCTATAGTTACTTACATAAGACTTTGCACATAAGGTCCAGTCAACATTCTGTTATAAACAAGGAAGGAATTAGTTGTGGGTGGGTGTGAGGATCATTCTCCTCCATGGAGAAGCCACTGTTAAATGGTAAGAAGTACAGTGGTACTGAGGGAGTTTATTGTGAGGTATATATCAAAATGCAATATACATGTATGGTAATGTCCAAAACAGATTTTAAAAATTCTCCCAAAAAAAGCTCAGCTGAAATGAAAATATAGGCAAAAAGCAACATCAAAGGTTGAAGGCTGCAGAGAAACTAGCCCTGTATGACATTACTATCTGAAAGACACAGTTTTTATAGCTTTCTCTAAAGACCAAACATACCCTTAATATCATTCCATATTACCCAGAATTTCCACTCTGAGCCTCCTCTGAGAAGAATTAAAGCTAATTTCCACACAAAAACCTATGCAACACTGTTCAAGCCTATTAGAATAGCTCTCTATTTTTTAAGTTTTAATTTTTTTTAATTTTTGGTTTTTCAGTGTAGGGTCTCACTCTAGCCCAGGCTGATTGAACTCACAGAGATCCTCCTACCTCTGCCCCCATATGTTGGGATTAAAGACATGTACTGCCATGTCTGGTTTAGAGAAGCTTTTTTCCTCATAATAAAAAAAAAAAAATTGAGCCAGGCATGGAGGCGCACACCTTTAATCCCAGCACTCCAGAGGTAGAGGTAGGAGGATCACTGTGAGTTTGAGGCCACCCTGAAACTACATAGTGAATTCTAGGTCAGCCTGGGCTATGGTGAGATCCTACCTCAAAAAAAAAAAAAAAGGGAATAACCCAAATATCCTTCTTCAAGGTGTGAACGCTTACACACAAGCTGTGTTATAAATATCCTGAAAACTACCCAGGAATCAAGCAGACAAGTTGGATGGATTACATGAGATCTGTCTGGGCTGAGTAAAGAAAAACATTCTCACAATATTCTTTACTATATGACTAGACCCATAAAATATTCTTGGGGAGCACATTAGTGGTTTCCAGGAATTAGGAATGGAGAGGGTTGGGTGTAACTAGGAAAGAGCAGAGCAAGGAGATATTCCTCAAGATCATTGTGGTGAGGGTTTGGATTTGCATCTTCACTGTGAGCGAGGTTTGTTAGACACCAGCAGTGCAATAAAAATAGGCAGAACTATAGACAGCTACACAAAAATGATTGATATAGAATTGAACACTAAATCGGCCTTTTACTAGCACTGGGGGAAGTGCTCTGTTTTTGATGGATTGTAATCGCCCAGGTGGAGCAACAGAGTAAAGGTTGACTAGGGATTTCTATATATATTTTTGTGATTTCCTTTTGATTTATAATAGGCTCAAAATAAGTCAATAAGAAATAAAAATAATGGTTCTATAAACTCTAAGTTTTATTCTTTATTGTTAAGCAACAGCAACTTCAAATTGCAATTACTCAAAATCATGGTAGTTCAAATTTAAGTCAAAGTACTTTGTCATCTTGGTAACTAGTGTTGTAAAGTAGCTAATAAGGAGGAAAGGCCAAAAATAAGGCTGAATATATTACATCAACCAACATCAATTATTAATAGATCATTATGTCATTATGAGATTTGTGTCCTGGAACAATGAAAGTACTGGAATGTTTTCATACAGATTTCACTAGTTATGGCTATCAATCTCTCCAGGCATCACTGATTTTTAGAAGTGATCAAGGGATTTGGGGTGACTAATTATGCTTCTTGTTATAATTATTCAATATAAATTGCTTTGTGTTTTAATGTGTACTGGACCATGCTTTATTACATACAAGTAAGAAAAAATGTGGATAACAATAAGAAGGGTGCAAAACAACAGGTGAGTTTTTGTGTTAATATTCCACATAACTCCTTAAAAATCCTCTTGTGAAATGTTCCATTTACTTTGCCTGCTTCTGGGGGAACACCTTTCATTAAGGGAAAAACAATAATAAATCATTTATAAGACATCCCTCTGGTTTCTTGCTAGGCTGGATGTGACCCCGCCATTCCAGCCTTTCTAAAGAAGCCTCCTCTTCCTTGAGGTCAGCATGTCAGCCTCCCACTCAAAAAAATTCCTAACCCTGCCTGGAAATTTTGTGAATATCCAATTAGTTACTGGAGTCTGATTTTCTTCTCCCTTTCCTTCAAAGAAACCACTGTCCTGTATGGTGCTGCATGCCTGCAATCCCAACACAAGCAAGAAGATCCAGCCTGACCTATGCAGTGTGTCTCTATTTCAAAACAAAGCAAAAGCACAGAGAAATAAAAAACGAACTACTAAGTTATCCAAAATTGCTTATTAATTAAACAAACCTGAAAATATTTTGGCTGGTTAAAAAACACTGTATAGAGCGGCAGCAGTCTAGTATACCATGTGATTTTAAAGATTTCTTCATGTCATGCATAGACTGTGTCTAAAACTTAATTTAGAGACTGTTTCATCTTTGTCAAGTTTTCTGAGACTTTCTCCAAGTGAGATCCATGTGGTTGCTCTTCGGAGATTCTACCAACAAGATGCCAAGTACAGTCTACATCATCCACTTATCAGTTCTCCAGTGAATTGCAGAAGAAAATCCTGAAAACAAAATTTTCACCATTCTTGGGGTGATGTTTTCCAATAAGTTAACCCAGTCTTATTTATTTATTTATTTATGACATTGTCTAGTCTGAAAGATTAAAACATATATTGGACAATGGACAGAATAAGACAAGAGACTCTTAGTTATAGCCTTTGCCTGATAAGCTAAGCCACCCCCTCTTAGTCATAGGTTCAGAATACTCACAACCCTTTAATAATTAAAACTTCCCCCCAACTTTTGTCCTCTCTTCCAACCAGGACCAACTTGAAAATATCAAACAAATGACATAGGATTCCTGGCTTCCAATTAGCTGTCTCCAGCTTTCTCTGGCCCCAAACCTCCACTTCTACTCATCAGGAACTTCCGTGCCTTCTGTGAAATCTCCCATTTTCTAAGGGCTTGTGTGTCTCTGAAAAATACAAGCAGCCATGGCAGCCTCCCTATAGTAAGCCACTGCCTGTCTCCTTTGAGGGACATTATATTCATAAGCCCTCTTACCTGGCAAGGTCAGAGGCAAATCAGTAGCAAATGAAGAGACTGACTTGGAGTGGGAAAAAATCTGCCTGAGGTCACCTTGACCAACTTGATGTTTCCACCACTCAATTCTATTTTGGACATCTCTGTGCTCTTGATCATTTGTTCTCACTATTAAGTGATGCCACAAGCATCTTCATCAGTCTTGCATCATGGGAATGACTATTTAGCTACCACCTTTCTCTTAGGTACCTTAGGTTGAATGATGACAGTTTTTTCACTTGTCAAAAAAGAAAGGACAATAACATCTGCTCACACACTGAGTAGACCCACTCATTTGCCTTGTAGGTTTTGCAATTTTTTTTTGCATTTTTTCTCATGTGTCAACATAGGAGAAAGGTGGTGAGCATTGGAAACTGTCCCAACCTGACCCACCTCATGAGAAAAGACATGGCTTGTGTGGTTCATAGGTTAGGACAGGTATCCCAGAGGGACATGAACTGCCCTGTATGTTATTCATAACACAGTTCTTTTTCTATGCCATTCATGTGAATCCTATCCTAACAAGGCTGATTGTGTAGCTTTACATCCACAAAATCAGATGTGTAGTGGTTTGAATATGAAATGTCCTCTGCAATATCATGTATTTAAACTCTTGAGCTACAGCTGGTAGCGTTGTTGTGGGAAGGTTGTGGAACCTTTAGGATGTGGAGCCTCTCTAGAGGAAGTGAGTGACTGGGGGCAGGTCAGTAAGCCTGGCCCCATTTCCTATTCACACTCTCTACTTCCTGATTGTCCATGCAATGTGATCAGTTGCCTCATACTCTTGTCACCACGCTTTTTCCACCACAGTGGTCTCTATTCCCTGAAACTATAAATCAAAATAAACCTTCCCTTAAGGTACACCTTGTCAAATATGTGGCCATAGAAACATAAAAAAGAGCAAATACAAGATATTAAAACATTTTTATATTTTAGGATAGTTAAAGCATTTGGTATATGAAAGCTGGTCTTATCACAAAATTATAGTTAAAACATTTATATTACAAATAAATGATTTTAAAGGAAGCACAGTATTTTGCATAATAACACTCAAGTATAAATCAAACGCTCAAGGTTACTGTGGACAATCCAGAATTTTCAAAATGCATTGACTATAAATCTATCTAATTTCTTGACTTGTAACTTGTATGGTTGAAGTAGTTAATAATGGACACTTCATGGTTAGAATCTTATGTTTTTACTATTGATTAATTTCAAAGGTCACAGTGAACAGATTCACAGTGCTGGTGCAGCATGCTATGACTCCAAGTTCAGGAGAGCTTGAGTAATTGAAGTGCTAGCTCTCCTCTCTTGCCATGATTAGACTACACTTCACAAACACTTGTCATTTCTATGGCTTCTGTTTACACATCTACCACAAACATTTTAATAATTCAATGACTTATATGTAATGTACAATATGGAGATAAAAGACCTCTTAAAAGGATGAGGCCTTTAGGACTAATTTATTCTTTAATGAAAGTGATATAACTTGCCATGACTAAGTGCTATGCTCTGCTTGGTAAGATGAGATAATTGTTCAGACATTAAAATAAGCAATATGCTGTGCATTTAGAGTATTTGTTAAATGAAGGAAAGATGATCAATAAGGTGAAGGCAGAAATACTCCTTAGGAGGAGGGCCTGAGTATAGAGTGGCTGCCACATTCTTTGGGTAGTCAACCCATGACAAATAGATGTACCATGTAATGGCATATAATTTGTCATCTTAGATAATTACTTTGTCCTATTTAAGTGTGCTCTCCAGGAATATTTATTTTTCTTTCTTGAGAATAGCATTACTCTGAATCTATCTCTGAATAATATCTATGAAACATTAATAAAGTTTCCATAAAAAGCTACCTGTGATCTAACTGTGAAGTATACTGCTTGTCACTCTGCTTCTGAGTTTACAAGGAATGTTAGTGGATCAAAGTTCAAATAAGTCCTAAAGTTACAAAACAAAACTGTATTTAATTCAGTGAATGTGACAGCTTTTACTAATTATCATGAAAGGGCCTATAATCACCATGAGATATTATCTTGATTTAGGTTAGCTGAGATGGGAAGATCCCCATTAACTGTGGACTCTAGACTGTATAAAAGGAGAAAATGTCTTAGCATCAGTATGCATTACTCCCCACTTCCTCCGTGTTGAAAGATGCCTTGAGGATAAGACCCAACCCATTTAAGACTCAAGTAAGAACGTAAATTATTTTGAAAGGAAAAGGCTTGGAGGAAGTAGGCTGAAGGAAATCTCTCCTCTCCAAGGTCAACATACTGTGAATTTCTATAATACTGTTTTCCATGGTGCCAGGCTTTATCCCCATGTGGCAGTATAAATTGGCAGCATCGCTCATGTGGCACTCATTTTGAAAGAATGAAAGATGTAAGAGGTAGGGTGTCCTAGAACATTTTACCACAGTTCTAGAGAGCTGCTGAGGCTCAGAAATGTGAAATGTTGGAGTACTTGCAAGGAGGCCCTATGAGGCCACTGGGTGAAGCTGCGAAGGTGAATCCTAAGTTGCAATAGGGAACCCAGCATGTGAAAGATGCCAGACCCATGGGACATCTGCCAAGAAAATCTGAAGACTAAGGGCAGATCTGACCCTAAGAGAGGCCACCTGTAGCACTAATAGAGGGGCATGGCTACTTAAGCCTTTTGAAAACCCTCATTTCATGAGGGAGTCCTATATACTGGACATAGAGCTGCAAGATTTGGAGTTTTTCCTACTGGGTTTAAGTCTTGATTTTGTCCAATCATTACTTGCTATTTCCCATTATTTCCTTTTGGGTTGGGTTGTTTACTTTGTGACATTACAATTTGGAATTATGTAACTCATTTTTTTATATTATAGGAATTCACAGGTAAGAGTTTTTATGAGTCTTAGGAGAGACTCTACACTTAAATTTTAAACAGTGTTGGAACTGTTGAAGACTATGAGGACATTTGAAGTTGATCTGAATGCATTTTGCATTATGAGATGGCCCTGAACCTATGGCATGAACCTAGCAAGAGGTAGAATGTTATAATCTAAATATGATATTTGGTGTCAAGTTGACAAGGGTAGACTTGTGATGGTTTATATTGTCAACTTGATATAACCTAGAATCACCTTGAGGTATTGCCTTGATTAGTTGAAGTGGGAAGATCCGCTTTAACTGTGGCCTCGTGGGCTTTATAGAAAGGAGAGAGCTAGCTTAGCACCAGAATTTATTTTTTTCTACTTCCACCATGCTCTTGTGAAGATGTAAGCCAGCTTCTTGATCCTGCCATGCTTCCCCAATCAGGATGCACTCTACCCTCTAGAATGAAAATCAAATTAAACTCCTTCCTTTCCTAAGTTGTTTGTGATGAGGTATTTTTTCATACAATGGTAAAGTAACTGATACAGTGAATCACAGTTTATCATGCATACTTTTCTCATAGACTACCTCTCCAACCCATTGAATGGCAATGATATTCCTTAGAAGATGATATCAAATTGATGCCAACATGCACTGTGTGTTGTACTTTTTGATGTAAGGCTAGAAGTAGAAGATAGACACAAAGAGGGTCTCCTGTAATCCTGTCTTTTACTAGCTGCTGCCTTGTGTCATCCTTCCATACTCTGTCAAGGACGGTCTATGGGACTAATTATAGAATTTACATCACTTTGGAGATCAGGTTATAATTAACTGTGGGATCTTGTTCTGTCTTGGATCTATCACTTGAGGCCAGTGAACTGCTATGTGGGAAGAATTCCATCCGTCCTACATAATGTTCACTCGGTTAGATGATGAGGTCACAGCCATGTGAGTGCACTTAGAGGTATAACATCCTTCATTTAATCTTTAGCTTGACTGTCATTTCTTAAGAGATCTTGAGTTACTGCCTCCAAGTTAAGTTACTCATAAAGCCCTGACTTCAGAAACTAAAAGGTCCTAAATGTTTATTGCTTAGCAAAATTTTAGGGCAATAATGACTTAAGTGGTTGTGTGGCACAGTCACACTACTGAACTGATGACATAAATCAAGGCATTACATGGAAGAGAAATAATATTAACTGCTATGTTTTTAAGCCCTTGACCATTAGGTTTCTTTACTATAGTGGTATAAATTAGACCTTTTTGATGTTATTTATAATCATAATATATAGCATTAAGCACATAATTGAGCTAAGACATATATATGTATACACACACACACACACACACACTGTTACTTTCCATTCTCTGCCTAGAAAAAAGTCTTCCAAGTATCAAAGAACATTCTAAGATAATTCTACTCGTGTTATAGGAGACACATCACACTGTTATTCTCCTCTATTCCTTCCTTGTATTTTGTTTCTTCTTGTCATTGAAGAATAAGTCAGAAAACTCTGACCATGTAATCAGATCTAGTTGAGTCACAGTTTCAGTAAATAATTTATTAGAATTCAGCCACACTATGTCTTCATGCTGTTTGGGCTGCTATTACAGCAGAGGTGAGCAGTTAATTACTATCAAATAATGACCAACTAATTACGATCTATGGCTTCAGTCAAATTATTTCAATCCCTGTTGCAGAGAGTGTTTTAGGGAATACTTGGTCAAAAACATTTGTCCTTATTTGATCTTGAACATCTGAGCAGCAGATGTGTTGTAAAGTTTATAGAAAGATTTCTGTGGCTCCTTGAGAGAGTAGAAGAAAGCAGGCAGGCTTTATGAAGCATTCTTCCCCTGAGTGAGTCTGGCATACGTGGCCCTGCCTTCTTGAGGCAGTTGAGAGGACAATGCACATGGGGTTGCAAAGGTTTGCCTTGGTGGTCTCCTCTGTCAGGGCAGGTGACTCAGAGGTAGCTTAATACAAAGCTACAACAAAATGAAAATAAGCTATAAGAATTCTTTTGAAGAATTTAGAATCAGTTCAGCACTTGGGAACACTTCACAGGGTGCTTATATATAGTAATCATCCTCATGAAATGAAACGGAAAGAAGTGCTGGGAAAGACATTTGTGTTGTCTGTGCTCCCTTCTTTCTTATCCTCAGGCCTATGACTGCACACTGTCAGGGCTGCTGCTGCTACCTCCACATGGCTTCTGGTTGGCATTTCAGCATTACAGATGGCTTCACAATTTCCTGGTTTGTGCTTATAAGTCATTTTCCTCTCTATGTGCTACCCCAGTGCTCTTCAGGATGCCTCCTCATAGGTGTGCTGGGTCACTGAAGGTGTGACCTGGGCCACATTTATCTCTCCTAGGAGTTCTGTTCATGTGCCATTCACAAGCAGAGAACACCATGAGCAGTGAGCAATGGCAGTGAGAGAGGCACAGGGGAAGGCTGCTCTGGTAGAAGAGCCAAGTTTTGGGAAGTCCTGTCCAGCTCAGCTGGAGAACTGGGTTAGGATGTCAATTGGAGCAATTACAGCAGCAGCCAGTGGAGCAAGCATTAGGTTTGGAGAAAGCTGGGTGTTCTCTGTCCTCCTTTCTGCTCCCTGTTGTCAAGAGGACTTCCACCAGCATGGATGGGGAAGACTCCTCTAGGTACAGCAATCTCTCTGCCCAGATGTCTACATCAGCATTTCCAATAATTAAAGTTATAGTAAGATAACCTCCCAGGACTTTGAATTCACCTCTGAATCTGCCTCTGTCATTTTGTTCTGTGATGACTGTAGCCACCTACCTTATTTAAAGAATGATATCAAGCAATATGTCTCCTCACAGTTTCTGGTACTGGACAGTGACTGCATGCATGGTGCTTCCTTTTAGGCATTTCCTGAGCATCTGTGGTGCTGACTACTGTGACGAGCTGCTGATGACAACACTCAGCTGCAGAAATGATCATGTCCCAAACTCAAACCAGCAGTCACAATTAAAGGCATAAGAAACCATGCCCAGTTGCCAGCAATCTCTGTACATCATGCCCTTCTCCTCCAGTATCTGAGACATTTCCAGATCATGCACTGCCAAACGTATAATACCATCGATAGATGCAGAAACAGTATTTGTCAAAACCTATCCCTTCTAAGTTTTATAATGCTGCTTTCAGGAAGCTAGAAAAAGAAAAATGGTGGCTGGAGAGATTGCTCAGTGGTTAAGGCACTTGCCTCCAGTGCCTAAGGCTCTGGGTTCAATTCCCAGTACCCACATATGCCAGACCCACAAAGT
>PVHP010006858.1:0-58906 GCA_004024765.1 Zapus hudsonius | reverse complement strand
GGATCCAAACTCAGGTCCTCACACTTCCCAGCAGTGCTTTATCCACTGAGCCGTCTCCCCAGCCCCTGGCTAAAGCTTTTCAAGGGGCGATCCCAAAATGCAATGGACTCATATTCTATGTACCCTTTGGGGTTTGGATGGTGGCAAGGTTCACTCTGTCACCTATCCTTGGGACCTGGAAACAGGTGACAGCTTATATCATGTAGTGAGCTGCGGCTTCTCTGGGAGGACATGGCAGTCATGCCTCTGTCTAAGGAGGTGGGGCCAGCAAGTCCAGGCTCCTTGGCCTCTGTTTGCCCTGGAGGTATGGAGAGAAAGGGCTCAGGAGGGATGTAGGATGGAGAGAGGTGCTCTTAAGGGGACAGACAGTAAGTGAGCCTGCTTTGAGGAGGAGGCTCAGTGGAGACCAGAGCAGGGTGTGTGGATGTGTGGGTAGAGAGGGAGCAATCGATGAAGTGAGGGCCCTGGGTTAGGGACTGAGTGAGGAGGAAGGACTCTCAGGACGGGGCCTTGGGCTATGGGGAAGGAGCCTCTTCTGCTGAAGGGAGGAGGAAGGTCCAGGAGGAATTGGTTTGTGGATAGTCTTGCAAGCAAGCGAGTCATCTGGCTACGTAAAGAACAGAGAAGGCTTAGGGACACTGCTGTGCAGGCTGGCTCAGATGCCAATCAAGTGCCCAAAGAAGAGACACTGGGAGAATGGAAGGGCCTGGCTGAAGCTGAAGGGGTCGTCAGATCAGTGCCAGTCCATGGATTTCCCCAGCGGTGCCAGCCTGCCCTCCCCCAGAAGCAGGTGTGGAGAAGGAGAACAAATCTGCAGAGGAAGGGCGGCATGTGGAGGGCAGCAGGAATATGTCATTAAAGACTTGAAGGGATGGTTGAGGGACAGGGTATAGCTTTTCTAGGGACAGGAAGGCCAGGAGGGAGAGAGTGTGAAAACGAGGAGGAAAGAAGAAATGGGAGTTATTATTCTGAAGGGCTCTACTTAGCTGCAAAGCAGGAAGGAAAAAGGAGACCATCAAGATTTTCAGGTAAGCCAGGCATAGTGGGTGCTTACCTGTAATCCTAGCACTTGGAGAAACTGAGGTAAGAGGAGTGAGAGTTCAAAAAAGAATTGGGCTGGAGAGATTGCTTAGTGGTTAAGGCACTTGCTTGCAAAGCCTGACGTAGGCTTGAATCTCCAGCACCCATGTAAGGCCAGATGCATAAAGTGGTACATGTGTCTGGAGTTCATTTGTAGCAGCAGGAGGCTCTGATGTAAACCATGCTTTCTCTCTCTCTCTCTCTCTCTCTCTCTCTCTCTCTCTCTCTCTCTCTCTTTCTCTCCCTCCCTCCCTCCCTTCTTCCTTCCCTCTCTGAGGAATGTGAAAGACTGAGGGAAGATCTTGGGTGAGAAAAACAGAACAGGTAAAGAGTGGTGGAGCCTGATGTCCAAGCCTTAAGGAGGTGCATTCTAGGATGGAGGAGCTGGGGTGCAAGGATGGAGGAGGAGGGGTGTTGGCTCTACCCCAGTTTTTTGATCCATGAAACAGCAGATTCAACACCACACAGCATCCTCCAAAAAGAGTTATATTAGTTAGGAACAGGAAACGTCCCTTTTGTTGGAAAGGACCATCCCAGAGATGGAACTGGAAGTTTCTAAGAGTTTCAGAAGACTCAAAGGTTCAGGAGGAAATGTCAGCCAGATTAGAAGCAAGGAACACATCAGGTGGAGAGAGGGTGAGAAGTGATGAAGTGCGGTTCAATCCCACATGGAAACAGAACATATCAAGTGAATTGTCTTTAATGAAAAGAACCTATCTTAGTGAAATGGGCAGTTATCACAGCATATACGCTACTTGAGCCTGGCATCATTTAGAGACTATCCGGTACCCAACATCACTTACAGGTCCAGGAAGAAGTGATACATGGAGATGAAGCCATTGAAACTTTCTGACAGTCTTAAGGAAGCAGCTTCCACTGGAATCTTTTCGAAGCCCCATCCTGTGGCTAAGGAAACATCCCACAAGAAGGAGGCCCCAGGGGTAGATGGGAAGAAGGGGAAAGAAGAATTAGATTGAGGGACCACATCTCTTTACACTGCACCAACTAGAAGAACCTTTATTGCTTTCTAGCTTTTTTGTGCTCAGGATAAAGTACCCACTTCACTGCTCTGTCCTCTGACACCTGAGCTGTCCCCACACATCACTCCCATGTGCCACACTGCACTCCATCCGGGACTCACAGAGGTTTATGAAGAACCAGAGTCCCAGCTGCTAGGGAGAAAAGACAGGGTCATGGTCACAGTTGGGGGTGGGGGTTAGGGAAAAATTCCTGAGAGCTACATCTGGACTGACAGGAAATGGCTAGGACATACATAACAGAAGCGAGGTAGGAAGAATGTCAGAACCGACTAGGAAACCTGTGCTAAGAAGTCTAAGCAGGACCATTCCTTGCTTTCTCAGAAAGAAGGCACGTGGTTTGAGAGTGGTCTGTGAGCAAGCTGACCCGAGTTTAGATCTCAGCCCTGTCACTTTCTGTCCTTTAATTTACCAGCGTTTCATTTTGTTCTACTTCCCTTAAAATAGAGATAACACCCCCTCTTACTCTGGGTTAAAAGCAGTCAGCATCTCTGACATGTAGAAAGAACTCATTAAATGAGAAATACCATCCTTCTTGCCATTATTTAGTTCGTCATCTTTAGCCAGGCAGGAGATAAAAGGGATCAGCAATTTGCTAGACACCTATGCTCTGTGTCACATGATTCACAAACACACTTGGGAAACAAAACAAACACACAGCCATCCCTGGAGCTCAAGATTGGGAGCGTGGGCTTATGGGCTGGGCTCACTCAGGGGTTGGGGGCCATCTGTGGTCATCTTTGGTCAGCTGGAGGAAGGAGGCTTCTGGGCCCTGTGTGTGTCATCATCCAATGGGCAAGCCAGGCTTCCTCACATGGTGGTGGTGACAAATTCCAAAGCAAAGCAAAAAGAAAGGGTCCACATTCCAGGACTCTGCATGGGTTACATTGCTAATATGGAAATCACTTTAGCCAAAGTAGATAATACAGCCAAGTCCAGACTGAAGGGCAAGAGAAATAGAATCCATCTTTGGAGGGGTTTACATACAAGGATGGGAAAAATCCAGGGCCATTTTTATGACATCCCACCCCACCCCCCGTCGTGTCCATTTCATATTAGTTTGTTCATTGGCTCACTCACTCACTCAAAAATATTTATTAAAAGTCTGTCTTGTGCTCTGGTAAGAAAGGGGATCCCCGGAAAGAATAGCATTGCTTTTCTCGTACCTTCTCTGCTGTAGCCCAATCCATTTGGCTTTACAAGTTGAGACCCAGTAAAGGATATGCACTGGGATTTGTCATTGTCCCACTACTAATAAAACAGGTTATATTTTCGCCAGGGACAGGGGGGTTGGAAGTGGAGATGGTGCTGGAGCCAGTAAATTAGAAAGCTTTGTGGCACCATTATTTGGTTCATATGAACATCTTCCCTCCTGGGCTAACTTCTCCCAGCCTGGATCTTAACCTGCAGGTTTTATTACGACTCTTCCTTACATCTACCCATCACAGAGATTGCTGGAGACTCCACAGCCCACATTAACCATATGTTAAAATATCTGTTAGCACACACTTGTGCATAAACATGCACACACAACCTCTCTTATTAGCAATATTTTAAGCCCCTCTTCATGTAGTGCAGGGTAGCTCTTGCATACCAACAGGAGAATGGAGGACAGGGGAGCCTTAAGCCTGACCTCATCTAGGTCAGGGGGTAAATAATTAGAATTTATCTTGGGAAGAGCCGTTTATTCATAGGGATATGTCAAAAGTGGTGTCCAAGATAAGGGAGTAAGGCAGTACCCCAGCCTGGGTGAATTTCCAAGCTGAAGTTCAAGTGTCCCTGGAGTGCTTTGTTAATACACTAGTTCCACCCATCATTATGTCCAAGTAGATGTCGTGTCAAGCAGTGGGTTAGATGACGGACATACAATGGTGAGTTTCATGGTTTGATCCAGGTGTCCCCCACAAACAAATGAATGTGTTCTGATTGCTCAATCCCCAGCTGATAGCAGTTTGGGTTTTACAACCTCGCTAGAGCTGTGTTGTTGGGGGCAGGATTATGGGGTTATAATCCAGCTTCCCCTTGCCAGAGTTTGGCACACCTTCCTGCCGCTGTTTGCAGTGCTGTGGCGGAGGTGATGTCCACCCCTCTGCTCATGCAATCATTTTCCTTGCCAGGATGGAGTCTTCCCTCGAGTCCATAAGCCTAATAAACCCGTTCCTCCACAAGCCGCTTTTGCTTGGGTTCTTTCTGTGCAGCAACTAGAAAGCTTACTGGAACATTTCTGGTACCAGGATGTGGGGTCTGTTGCTGCTAGAACCCTGCACTTGTGGCTTTGGGCCTTTTGGAAGTGATCTGCAGGAGGAATGTGGAGGGGTTGGAAACCTCATCCTAAGAGACTCCTTGCAGTGCTGTCAGTACAGCCTGATGGTCAGAGTTGAAAGACCTGAATGCAGTAAGAACTATGGACTGTGAGGTTTGGCTTACGAGGGGGACAAAGAAAGTGAATATGGTCCATGCCATAAGGAACTTGCTATCTAACAGGAAGCAACCAACGGTGTAACTGTGTTACTGTCAGGAACACAAGCACTGGTCATTATTCCCTATGATTGAGTCAACATCCCTATGAGATGGGTACCATTGTTATCCCCTGTCTTCACAGGGACACAGGGGCAGCTGAGTGAAGCATTGGTCACACAGGCACTGAACAGTGGAGGAGGGATTTCGGTCTAGGCAGTTTGGATCTGGAGTGAGTCTTTCTCGAATCAAACTCTCCTCACTCCCCAAAATGAGATCAAATCCCTTTGGCGTCTGCTCTGGAGGCCCCCATGTTTTCTGAGCGCATACATCACATTTGGTAATTCTGTTTTTGTGCAGTGATGTGGAAAGAGAGCCTAGAGAAATAGCTGTCAGTCGGCTCAGGCTCGGATACCACATGACCTCGGAATTTCGGTGGTTTACTGTTACAAACGTGTCTCCATCGTGTGACACATGCATCATCTTGCAGCATCTTGTCAAAACCAGGGAGTAGAAATGACAGCTTGCTCTTCATCTGCAGCCCACACTCATTTGCCAGGTTTCGTCCCCCAAGACACCACAGGCAGAGGCTCCCGATGCCCATCTGGGACCAACTATTTCTGTGGTGTCCATTGATGGTTTCCTTGTATGACCCTCTGCCTCTAAAGTCAGATTTCAGAGTCTGACTGCACCCTTTATGTGGTGTTGATTTCTCTGGGCAGTGATCCCCAAATCTCAGTGGCTTACTTCTCAGAGCTTCTTCTGCATGTTCCATGGTCACCACGGGTCAGCCTCATCTCTGGGTCACCCCCACCTTTCTCTGAGCCCAAGAAGCATCTCACCTGGGATGCTGCAGGTCCAATAGCAAACAGAGGTTCTGAGTCATGTGCTTGCTCTTCAAGCTTCTGATTGGAAGTGGCTTTTGCCAAGCTCTATAGGAAGGAGGCTTCATAAGCAGATAAAGATGTGAGGATGAACGTAAGCCCAGAAGGTGGGGATATAAGGGCAGGGAACATTTTTAGTACCCCTACAGTTGTGAATCTAAGTTAAATGGCCTGAGCCCAGCTACAGTGTTGTGTGGCTGTTTTCCTGAGTGCACAGTGGGAAGCAGAAGCCAGGCTTCTTGGCTTGGCCTTTTCTATCCAGCCTCAAGTTCAAAGGCAAATTCTGTGGTCAAAAGCTCCTGTTTTTAACCTGCTGTTCTGTAGACATGCAATTGGAATCCTCAGACAGGCCTGCAGATGTTCCCACTTCTAGCCCAACCTCGCTTTCCAGGCCCCATGGATGTTTTTAAATAAATAAATATATATATACATATTTAATTATATATTATATTTATATAACATTATTATTTACATAATATATTATATAAATGAATTTATATTATTGATATATAATATTTTATTTATTTATATATATACCTCAGATGTGCTACCAAGCAAGGGACATGGGCTGAGGCCATTCTGAGCTCTCATCTGTCCAGAGCTTGCTTGCCTTATTCTTCAACCCTCTGCTGCTTCCCCTCATCCTCCTACCCCTCCCCTAGAGCTAATGTCATCGCTCCTCTGTGGGTTGTGTGCCCTTTCTCCTCTGCACAGAGTCCCTGCCCTTATCAATTATCTGGGCAAACTCCATTCCTCTGAGGTTGTGTTAAACTCCATCCCTGGCCTCCCTGGGTAGAGATCATCACCAGCCCTGGGCTGACCTGGCATCTATGCCAAGCCTGACTAGGAGAACATTCTAGGCACTGTGCTGCATGTGGCTGACAGCTCGAGGGAGGGGCATGGCTCGCTCCTCTGCTTCTTGGGTCTGGAGTTGCTGATTGAACTGGATCACCTATCAACTGATGGGCTCAGCAAAAGTAACAATCATCTTCCCCAGGCTGGGGGACTCCTGAGTGTTTCCCTGTATCAGGGAAATGAATTCACAGGGGAAGTTCTATGCTAGTAATACTGCTTTACACGTGGCTTGTCCATGCTTTCTGTCCCTCAGGTGGCCCTGATGGGAGTCACTCCCCTTGTTTCTGTTTAGCACCATCCCTCGCACTGTGATCCTGGGCACAGTAATAGACCTCTGTATCAAGGCATTAATGACCAATAACCAAACCTTTAAATCAGCCCACCCTTTCTACAGAGGCTTGCAGCTCATTCTTGGGTAAACCACAAAGAGCCCATTTCTAATACATTTTTTTTTGGATGTCACAGTCACCGCTCTGTAAATTGAAATTTACTACAGCAAACCTCCATGCCTCTTTGTCCCCCATCATTATCATTTCCAGCTGCTTCTCTGAGTCAGACTCGGGAGGACCACAGCGATAAACGGGGTTCTCTTCATGTGTCTTCCTATGAGACCCTTGTCCCCACCTGTCTGGTCTCTGCCCTGTCCCCTGTGGCCAGTATGTGAGTCTTCATACTATCTGCCTTTTATAGGTCAGGAAACTGAGGCTCAGGATGTGCTGAGTGGGGAGTCAGTTCTGTCTCTCCCAGGGCATCACCTTCTTCCTAACCCTTAGTGGCTCTCCAGAGTTCTTAGGCATCAAACTCCCTTAAAGGGCTTGTAAAACCACAAATTCCTAAGCCCCATTCTCAGAATTTCTGATCTGGTTTTTCCAGAGTTGAGCCCAGAATAAAGTGTGCATTGCAAACAAGTTTCCAGATGACACTTGGAGAAACATTGTCCGACACAGTGGTGCTCCCCAGCCTCATGGCCAACCTACTCAGGGTCTTAAAAGCAGTGCCTTTTAGACAGGGACACCACTTGCCCCATGACAAGGATTGCTTAGAACTCAGGGGGCCCTAGGTGCTACCCCTACATTGTGTCACTAGACTGCCCAAAGTCTTCTGTTTTTTTTTTTAATTAAAAAAAACATTTTTATTGATTATTTACTTGCAAGCAGAGGGGGGGGGAGAATGGGCATGCCACTTCCACAAATGAACTCCAGACGCATGAGCCACTTGTGCATTTGGCTTTATGTGGATAATGGAGAATCAAACCCAGGCCATCAGGTTTTGCAAGCAAGTGTCTGCTCAGCAATCTCTCCAACCCCCAAAGTCTTTTTTTAAAAAATTTTTTAGCACTTTGTTTTTCTTTTTAATATTTTTTATTTATTCATTTTCAAGCAGAGAGAGAGAGAGACAGAGAGAGAGAGAGAGACAGAGAGAGAGAGAGAAAGAACGCACGAGGGCCACCACCTTGTGGGTCTGGTTTATGTGGGTACTGGGGAATTGAACCCGGGGCCTTAGGCACTGGAGGCAAGTGCCTTAACCACATTCAACCCACAGTCCCCTTATCCCCTCCAAAATGATGGCGAACAGGTTTTAATGCTCCCCAGGTGATGAAGAGCCAAAGTGAGGGCTGTTCACTTGATGGCATTAGAAATTCCCACTTGCAGTTCCTCTAGCCTCGGGCACTTTCAGCGATGCCCAACCTTATGACCTTGTGACATGATGTCATCTGTGGCTGTGTTGGGCCACATTCATAGCTCTCCCAGGATGCATGGCCCTCCCTTCAGTGACCCATTTTTAACTCTTGCAATGACCCCTTCACGTGTGGTACTTCCTGGGAAGTGTCCCACCCCCAAAGAGAACAGAACTCCTCAATCCCTTGTTGGGTGGCAGCAATAACCAGTGTGTTTTCAACCCTTCCAGGCGTCCATAGAAATGACCAGAAGGAGGCTGGTGCATCTCACTCAGTTCTTACCAAGCAAAGTCCTGGACCAGCAGCTGTTTTCTCCCCCATGGAAGTTCTAGAGCCTCCTATGAAAAATGTCCCACTGAGGCACCCCCCCTTTCCCACTCCTCATCATTCTCTAACATCAAGAAGGGGAGGAGTTTGGTGGTGTCCCGACCAACCTCTACATGCACCAGTCTGGCTGAGAGCCTGGTGAAGGTTAAACTCAGCCAAAGCCCCCAGGGCTGTTCAAGAGTGGGAGGTCCTTCTAGGATGCTGCCTTAGAAGGAAGATGCAGACCCTGAGCACTAAGAAACCTCATACATAGCAGTGGTTATGGAAGGTGACCTTGAACATGGAAAGTACCTAGCAGAGCCATTGACATATAGGTATACATACATGAGGGAACCAAGCAAGGCAACTCCCCACACCCCACCCCGAGGGTCTCTGCCCAGCCATGGCTCTGTGGCCTAGAGCAGGGGTGTATAAGCAGGACTCTGTGTGTTCAGCTTAGCTCTTCAGCCCTGTTGCTGGCCCTGGCCTGGAGAAGAAAACATCGCTGCTTTGTGAGACCTGACACACGGATGTGCTTGTTTTAGAGCTGCAGGTGGTTTTTCTCTTTCTCCAGCGAGCATGAGAATGTAACGTCCTGCTGAAGCTGAGCAGAGAAGGAGCAAAATCCATCATTCCCAGTTGAGCAGGAGCTGAGTGATCAGTATGTCGTTTCTATGCCCTGGGGGGCTGTAAAACATCCAGACAGGATCACAGCTTGCCTTGGCCTCAGTTCCCGGAGGGATATTGCTGCCTCAGTGTGAGTGAAGGGACCCTCTAGTCCTCCGGGACTCAGTCCAGCCTCCATAGTGGCTGCACAGGACTGTGTGGGAGCCAATCTCTCAGCCCTCCCTCTTCTCATTCAGCCTGCTTCTTGGAGGTGGAGGGGGGCAGGAAGGCAGGTAGTGTGATAAGTGGCCCCACACCTGTCTCTAGAGTCATTGCCGCTGCCAGTCACCAGTGGTGTGACGTTAGACATAGTACTCAAATTACATCATTGGCCTTAGTTTCCTCATCTACAAAATGAAGAATAATAATAATGTGGCTTGAGTATTCCTAACTAAAGAATTTAAATTCCAAAATGCCCCATGATCTTTTTGATTACCCACAGAATATTATAAATAGTAAAATCGCATACCTGAACTCATGTGAGAGCAACATGGAAACACAACAATATATATAGTGTCTCTATACAATATAGTTATTGTATATAATTACTTTTCGGTCCGCATGTATGAGGTGTAGATGAGACAGAAATGGATTTCATGTTTAGACTTGGGTCCCCTCTCCTATATGTATGTGCAAATCTTCCAATATCCTAAGGAAATCTGAAATCTAAAGTACTTCCCAAGGGTTTCAGATACAGAATACTCAACCTGTGTGCCCACCCCCATCCCACAGTGGTCCTGTTAAGATTCACTGAGATAGACACATGTCACTTCCGGCCTGGCACACAGCACAACTAAAGAGATGTCAGCTTATCGTTAGCATTCTAAGGCTTTATGACATTTTGAACTAGATAATTTACCTTTACTGAGAGGTGCAACGTCCCTGACCTCTATCTGCTAGGTTATATAACCACCCATTCCCCCAGTCCTGGCCACCAAAACTGTCATCAGACATCCCAAAGTCCCACCCCTCCCTGATGCACTATTGGCAGTTAATGATTGCAAGGGGAAGGGGAGACATTTTCTTGAGTTGTGTAGCCCCCCCCAGGAAGTTGTTCCTGCTCCCTAAATAATCTCCACCTGGCTGGTGCACTTAAATTCATTGAGTAACACAAAAACAAATAAACACTCATGAGACGAGGAGAGGTATGTTACTGAAACAAACACCTGACCAGAAGCAACTTATGAGAGAAAAGGATTTATTTTAGCTTACAGTTTCCAGGGGAAGCTTCATTGTAGTGGGTGAAGCTGACCTACTCTGGACATCCAAAGAAGAGAGAGAACACAGCAAGCCAGCTGGCCTCCACTCCAAGCAAGGTCCGCCCATAGTGACGCTCTCCTGCAGCAGGGCTCCCCTTCCGGTGACTCTAAGAGGGGGGGGGACTAAGTAGGAAACTTAATCACAAACACCCTTGGCTTTGGGGATATTACATTCAAACCACCACAGGAGACCAGTTGGGAAGAGGAAGGTTTAGTGGGAATAGTGTGGGAAGGACAAGGGAGGTGTCATGGTTTGATCCAGGTGTCCCCCACAAACACAAGAATGTGTTCTCAGTGATTGATCCCCAGCTGATGGCAGTTCAGGTATTAGAACTTAGGTGAAGCTGTGTTGTTGGGGGTGGGCTTATGGGGGTTATAAGCCAGCTTCCCTTGCCAATATTTGGCACACCTTCCTGCCACTGTTTGCAGTGCTGTGGCAGAGGTGATGTCCAGCCCTCTGCTCATGCCATCGTTTTCCCTGCCAGGATGGAGTCTCCCCTCGAGTCCTTAAGCCAAAGAAACCCATTCCTCCACAAGCTGTTTTTGTTTGGGTTCTTTCTGCATAGCAACTAGAAAGCTGACCACAACAAGAGGGTACTGGGGATGAATATGATCAAATACATTAGGTACATTTATGAAATTTTAAATAAATAAAATCCCCCCTCTGTTGTGGACCACAGGTCTAATTCACTTTTTTTGAAAAAAAAAAAACTTTATTGATGACCTCCATACACAGGTACAATATAGCCTGATCATTATCCCTTCCACATCTCTCCCTTCCCCTTCTAAATCCCCCCTCCACTAAATCCTTCTTCTTCCCAGCTGGTCTCTCATTCTATTTTGATTTCATCACCCCCCCCCCATTATGCAGGTCTTGTGTAAGTAGCATTAGGCACTGTGAAGTCAAATATCCAATGGTCACTTTGTGTCTAGAAGAAAGTATTGCCAAGCACTCCTCCCTTCCTTTGGCTCTTATATTCTTTCTTCCACCTCTCTTGCAATGGTCCCTGTACCTTGGAGGGTGTGATAGAGATGTCTCACTTAGTACCACTGTCTTTTTAAATCACTTTTTCTTGAAACCTCCAAGGCTTTCCACTGCTAAGGAAGCATAACCATGCTTTCTGGGCCTGCAGGCATTGAACAGGGGGAGGGAGGCATCTTGCACAAAACTCTCCCTCCTTTTCTGTTCAGGCCATTTATTGATTCACTGTGCTGCTGGCAGGGCTTCAGAGATGTCCAAGGGAGGACTTGAGAGAGCCCTCTGCTCTGAATCCGTCTGTGATCTGCCCACTGTGTGGTTACACCAGTCAAGACATTCTTTATCGTTTGCCTTTTAAATAACAAACAACTGTCTGTCCCCTCGTATGATTTTCTCAGACTCTGGAGCAATAAATAGCTCTGGTGACAGCTGTAGTAGATAGTAAATGCACACACGTCTCTCAAAGCATCTCCCCAGGCACTTCAGAGCAGCTAAGTGGATAAAACTGATTCCAGTTATTACCTGGGTGGCCACTTGTGTCTGTGGGGCCCACCCTGGAGACAAGACACAGGCGCTGATGACAGGGAGGAAGGAGGGGAGGGAAGTGACTGGTTCCTGGCCACTCTTGTCTTATAGCCCATGCTGCTGAGCCTCGGGAAAACCTAGGTTCTGTCTTCCACACCGTCAAGGGGCTGTCCTTCCTGAGATCACTGTGGCACTCAACCCCAGGGCATAAGTAGGTGTCCACCCTCTAGTGCAAGACACAGGTGTTAGGCTAACGCCATGCACTGCTGTGTGCCCAGGGAAGGCTTTGTGGTATTGATAACTTTTCCCTTTCAGTTCAAAGCTGCACAAGTTGGGGTAGGAAAGGGGAGGAAGCAAGTTCATATGTCAGTAGACGGGTTCATTGCTTCCTGATGTATGGCTGGAATATTAGTTACTTTTCTTGTTGCTGTGACAAAATACCCAACAAAGGCAACTGGAGAGAGGACGAGTTTCTTTTTGGCTCATGGTTTGAGGGTACAGTCCATCATGGAAGGGATGGAAGCCAGTCACATCTCCGACATCAGGAAACAGAGAGAGATGAATACTTGTTTTATTCTGTCTTCTTTTTATCCAGTCCAGGACCCCAGCCCTTAGACTAGTGCTGCTTACACAGACATGTCCAGAGGTACACACCCTAGGTGATTCTTAATCTTGTCAAGTTGATAATTAATTGTCTCAGCTGGTTCCCTTGATTTGGCTAGAGTTTATCTAGGATGAGAACCAGGGCTTTCCACCTCTGCATCCTCAGGACCCAACATGGCTCAGAGCGTTTGTTGGTTGGGTGGATGTGACATCTAAATGGACAACTGCTTGATTTCCTAAGTCCTACCAGGTGTCAATTCTTCCTCAGCTCCAATAAATTGGAAGTCTCAGCAGATCACCAGCTTTTCTTGGTGGTGACCTAAAAATCCAGGCTACACAGTGGACCTCTTGAGGCTTACAACTAGAAACCATCTCTTACCCAGTGTAGATTTGAAGAGGTCTCTGGTTACATCACATTGAGCTGGACATTGCCACTTTGGTTTGACCTGAACTTCAATCACTATGATCATTCACCTCCATTATAGAAAAAAAAAAGTCATGCTGGTGACTTTGATGTCTAGGATTTATTAAACCTGATAAACTGTAAGGTGATCTAAGAGAGAGATCTTGGCTGGAATGAATGTCTTCTACTTGTCCCTGACTCCTCACTTCTTCCTCCCACCCAGGAAGGTTGCTTGCTGGGATGCTTCGATGGTCTCTGGCTTCAGATTGGGTGATAATAATAAGTTGGATCATCAGATCACAGTGAGGGGGATGAGGCTAGACTATGTCTTCATCAGGGTTCCTCGTTCCCCAAACAGTCTCCTCTCGAGGAAACCCTCTGTGCAGAACTCTGCCCTCTCCTCTCATCCCTTTGGGTCTCAAGGTGTCAATAGCTCCATGTCACTATTCACACTCAGGAGCTGGAATATCCACTTTCTCCAGAAAGCTAGGCTATCCCTAGATAATCTAACATATCACAGCCACCCCACAAGGTGCTGGACTATCTCTATGGGTCCATGACAATGGTCTACCTACACCCTGGAAAAATGCCTTGTCATACCCTCCTCAGAGTCCCTGACTTTGAGTGAACCCTCTGTCTCCTATTGACGGATACTACTGGCCTAAGGCACTTCTTATAACTGAGGGAATGAACAATCATGCCTGCCCTCCAACCCCTTCCTGAAAAGCTAGAACACACTCAGGAAGGACTACTTCTTTTATGCAGCCTTTCTTACCACCTTGGTCCTCTTATACCCTGAATCTGTGTTTTAAAAGCACTTGGCTACACTTTTTAAATCATTTTTAATCAATCAACAAATATTTGCCTATATAATTTTTTAATAAGTCAAGATAGCAAGAGCAAATACCTTGAATTCTTACCTAAAGCATAAAAACCTAGTCTCTCTGCTCATTAGACCTAACCTCTGGAGAGGAGGGGAGGGACAGTGTTAATTTCTACAGTGATTCCAGGAACAGAGTTTCCTTTGATTTTCAACTCTGAGCCAGAGGTTACTGAGAACTTTGAAGATGAGGGGTCATGTGGCCTTCCTCTAGACCAATGTTATAGCTCCTACTTTTGAAAATGAATGTTATTGGACCACAGCCACTGGCTGATACTCTGTCATGAGTGTCTGTGCTACAAGGGCAGATGTGAAGTCTCAGAGATCCAGTGGCCTTCTGTGCAGAGTCTATATAGAGGCCTGCCTGCTGTCCTCCAAGATGCCAGTTTACAGCGTGGCCCATGGCTGGGATCTGGGAGCTTGGACTTCTCAGGAGGGTTCCTTCTGCAGGAGAAAAGGAATCCCCTGTGCCTATTGTACAAGCACTACAGCTCACACAACACATCCACTTTCCTTCTGGAAGTCAGGCATTTTTTTATATGTCAGCCTGAGGCTGCAGTCATGATCAGCCCCAGCAAAAACCTGTGAGCTGAGGCTCCAACAGGCTTCCCTGGTAGATGGCATTTCACACATCTGTCACACTCATCCTGTGTGACTCTGCTGGAACAGGACTCTCAGAAGCTCATGGTCCCACACCTTTCCCCTAGCTGATCTGCTCTGTGTCCCTTTGCTGCAATAAGCCAATGCCATGAGTCCAGCAAGGTGCTGTATCCTAGAACCCCTCACTGAGCATCTCCATGGGGGAAAGTGGACTTGGAAGCTTCCCAGCATCCCCTCACAGTCAAAAGTATTTGCTATGAGGGGGTGTGGTAATGGTTCTGTCTGTAAAATATAAGTAAGAGGACAAGAGTGTGGACCCTCAGTATCCACACTCATGCTTAGTGGCTGTCCTGGCCCACCTTTAACCCTAACACTCAGGAGACACAAACAGGGAATACCCAAGGTAGGCTAGTGAGTTAGACTAACAGAAATGGCAAGTGAGAAACCCTGTATCAATAAATATGGTAGAAAGTGATAGAGAAACACGCCCATCATCAGCCTCTGGCCTCCACACACCTGTGCATCTGCACAAAGCATCCACATATATGCAAGCATGCATACACACATGCATGTACACTACACACACAAACAACATGCAAAAAATATTTGCCATTTGCCCCTTTGGTATCGTGCTAACCCATTTATCACAGTTTTCATGGAGATGGCAATTTAGGGTCCCTCATCTCCCATTTCCCTAGACTTGGAGATCCCCGAAGGCATGGCCCAGGCCTTTGTGCTGTGTCTCTTAGCCAAGTGTAGTGTCTGGCACGAAATATTTATGGAGGAAGTCAGTGAGTCTGCACATAATGGATTCAAGAGGTGCTCTCAACACTGCGGGTGGTGAAATCAATTTAAAAGGTTACGGCCAATGTTTTTCAATGGAAAAGTAGAATAGAAAAGATCAGCGTGTATGTTATCCAGTAAGGGAAAGTTTCATATCTTGAAACTTTTGTCTCATTGGGTAAGAGTATATGCCATAGACTCATGAGAGCCTGAGGAGGCCTGGATTTGAACCTCAGTTCCCATGTAAAAATCTGGGCATGGTCATACATGCCCGTTGCCCAAGTTCTGAAGGGGGCAGAGACAGGAGAATCACTGAGGCCTGCTGGTCAGCCAGTCTGACTGAAAATGGCAGTTCCAAGTTTAGTGAGAGGAATTACACACAGATGAACCCTAGAGAAAGGACATCTGACATTACACTGACCTTTGTTCTTCACACATGCGCACATAGGATATATATGTATACATATATATGTATATATATGTGTGTATATATACATGTATATGTGTATATATGTACATATATGTATATATGTGTATATATATACATGTATATGTGTATATATACATGTATACATATATATCCTGTATATATATGTATATATATATATATGTCCTGTATATATATATGTACCACACCACACATATACACATGCACAAAATACTGAAAGACAGTATCTGGGAGCTCACTAAATTCTCTCTGCCAGCTCTCTAGACAATGGCCACTCCATCACTCTGACCACTGACACTTGACCTCCTTCCTCCTCTCTTTCCCTAGAACGTCTACTACACAAGTAGCCAGCAGATCCACGTGGGTGTCTTGAGCCCCACAGTCGATGACGATGACAACCGGTGTCTGGTGGACGTCAACAGTCGGCCACGACTCATTGAATGCAGCTACGCCAAGGCCAAGAGGATGAAGCTACACTGGCAATTCTCTCAGGTACCAGCCGGGAGGACAGGGACAGCCACAGCAGAAGCGTCAGGTGATTGGCCACGGGGGCCATGGCAGATGTGGAAGGGAGGCACGCTTTGTCATGGTGAGCTGGGCGTCTCAGACACGTCAGCTCCCAACTGCTGATGTCGACTCTGAAAGGAATCAGTATTGTTGTTTTGCAATAATTTTAGTCTTTAGATAAAAGGAACTTTAAGCTCAGTGAGACGGACCACCTCCCCAAAGTCACACAGAAGCAAAGCTGGGATTTAAACTCTGACTTTAAACCTTCACGTGTTTGTCTATACAAACACCTCATGTGACAATGAAGGTGTGAGGTCCCTGCTCTGTGGCCACCTTGCCTTCCTCCCAGTGTGGGAACCCTCTAAGATATGAGGTTCTGCTCAGGACAGTGTCTGGGACCATTTGTGAAGGGTAAGTCTCCATGTTAGTGACCATGGAACTTTCCTTTATTGGGTCTCCATCAGTCTGGGGGCTCATCTTGCTCTTCCCGGGCCTCTTTCACAATCTCCCACTGTGGAATGATGTCCATGGATCCAGATGCCTCGCTTTAAAAGGACCCTTTGCCTCTGCCCCAAGGCGGCACTACTCTAGGGAATTTACCCTTAGGATCCATTTCCACCTGTGAGTGGGCACACCAGTCTTCCACGTGCTGAGGTGAGAGGTAAAGGAGCCCACAGAGCCCCAGGGCTGCCTGAGGAACTGAGCAGATGGCTACTCAGGGAGGTCAGGAGGAACTTCAGGTACTCTTGGGACTAAGTGGCAAAGGTCTGTGACTCAAGCTTCCCAGCAAGCTGCTTCTGCCCTCTGGAGGAAGGAGGCTGTTGTCATGACAAGGAGCATTGATCCAATGCTAGTTTCATCCCTCTCCCCTTGAAGGCAGGCTAGATGAGCATGCTCTGTGGGCTCCGGGCATCTTGATCTATGGCCTAGTAATGGGAAACAAAGGATTTAGAGGGACCCTTAGGTCCTAAGAGGGTGGGAAAGGTCAATACTGAGCAGCAAGTTGAAAACAAGGTCACGGACTTAGGGGCTAGGCAGCCAGAGCAAGAGCCCAAGCCAGAACAGCAGATAGGTGGGGGGTTACAGAGAACCAAATGAGAGCACTTTCCAGGCAGGAAGAGGGTGCAGAGAGCAGCTGGGGAGGACCAGCTAAGCCTGCCTGATGTGCAGGACTGTCTCCTGTCTCCACACCTTTCTGACTATGAGACCTGTGACATGCATCACTTCCAATGAGAATTACACGCACTGTGTGACCCAAAGGGATGCGAAGAGAGGGGAAAGTCCTGCAGAGAGGACTCTCTCCTCGAGAGAAGAGTGTTTGGGGAATGAGGAACCGTGATGAAGGCATAGTCTAGCCTCATCCTTCCCCCCCACGCACACACTTTGATCTGATGATCCAACTTATTGTTATCACCCAATCTAAAGCCAGAGACCACTGAAGCATTCCACCAAGCAGCCTTCCTAGGTGGGAGGGAGAAGTGAGGAGTCAGGGACAAGCAGAAGACATTCATTCCAGCCAAGATCTCTCTCTTAGATCACCTTACAGCTTATCAGGTTTAATAAATCCATGCACACAGTGCTGGGTGCCAGGAGCTAAGTACTTAGCATACTTTAATACTTGCGACTGTGTGTGTGTGATCAGTACCATTGCAGCTTTATAGATAAGGAAACTGAGGTACAGAGAAGGCAAGTCGCATGCTGGCTGTTACACAACATCTCATATTTCCTTTTATATTCCTAATGGTGACAGGACTTTTGGAGTGGCCAAGGTCATGGCTGAGGTATGAGATCCTGGCTGTGTCTTCCCCAGTCATACCCTGCTGCTCACTCACATCATGCCTGGCAGGAGCCTTGTCAATGTCCCTTGTCAGGTTTCGGTCCTAAAGGAGTACAGGTCAGAGCTACATCTCCCTCCTGCCCTCCTTCAAGGGAACAAGGCAGGTATGGCCAGGGAGGATGGCAGGCATCTGGCTATGATCTAGAAGGAATGGCTTGTGCTTCAGGCCAAGTGCCAAACAGGCCCGTAGACCAAGGGCCACAGGGAGGTGAAGGGACACCCTGGGCCAGGGAAAGTGAGCAAAGCTGACTTTGCCAGGAAGAAACTGGGTTCATGTCTAAGACTTCGGGGTCTTTGGGATCACATCAGGGTCTTGCTGGGTCCAAGGTCAGCTCCTTCCTAGGGACTGGGAGTGGAACAGTTCAGAAAGTTGGTAATGGTAGGACAGGAATAGGGCAGGGCTGGTGGCTTTGCTGAAGACAAGTACTTACCTTCACCTGGAATGTTCTGGATATGTATAAGCATTTTAGACAGAGCAAAGAGTTTCCCAAGGGAACAGCATGTACCAGAGGTGAAACATCAAACCACATCATAGTACTCTGACAGGTGAGGCCAGGTCCTGGAGGGTGTGGTGGACAGCGCTGGAGAAGAAGTCGCAAGGGACATAGGACCTGGTCGTGGAGGCCACAGGGAAAGGGGGAAGCCATGCCACCCAGGGCATGTTTACGTCTGGGTCTGTGAAAGCACTCTCTGGTAGAGATTGTGAAGCTGAGCTAGAAGATTCTAGAAAAGGAAAGAGGATAAAGACAGCAAGAGGATGAAATGCAGCTTGAAAGTTTAGCCATTCTTTTTCCATTCCCCATGACCTTGGGGATTCCCAAGGCTGATCCTAAGGGCTCAGGCTTCAGTACTAGGACTGGACATGTTTACAGGTGTGGCTAGGGGCAGTGGCCTCTGGTTGTCCCTGGGTAGCCTCTGGAAACCACAACCCACCTTGGTGCCCAAGGCTCTGGGGACCTGATGTCACCCAGATATGACCATTTCTGATGCTAGCGAGTTTCCAGCCTCCCTTTCAGCCCTGCTCCTCCAGAGGGTCTGGAATCAGCAGGAAAATTGTTCTGTCTACCAACCTGTCTGTGAGCCAGGGCCTCGGAGTTAAGATACCCCACAATCCAGATTCTTCATCTTCAGACATGGCTGAGGACAGGCAGGCCCACAGGATTCCTGCCTGAATGGACACTAAGATCCATAAAGCAGGTGGGGAGCACCACACGCTGGGTCCACTTTAGCATATGCCTAATTAAAACTCCCAGGGTGCTTTGGCAACCGCATCTTTGATCCCTCTACCAAAGGGAACTGTTTGGAAGTAATATTTCTAAATTCCTAATTTGCAGACCCAGAGCAGTGACTCTCATTTGCTATTTAATAATTAAAATGTGCAATTTCTGCTTAATGCAAAAATGATCAATATTTATCAGGTGACCTGGAATCCATCCATGAGCCCTCTCTGATGGGGGCCTGTGGTTCACTTCACAAGACCAGAAGAAGCCTGGAGCCTCTTACATGATTAAAGTCTTGTGTTTGAGCTAGTTTTTTTGCAGCGTATTTTAATCTTTGCAAATTACACAGGGATCCAACTAACTAGAATGTTCTGCTGCAGAAGGTGGACTGGGAGGAACTTCCACTGGGTACCATGTGAATTTCTTTTCTGATTTCGCAGTGTGCTTTATTTACTCTCCCGAGCACCACGTGTGAGCTCTGCAGACACTCTGAATTAATTTTAAAATAATCTAATGTGATTCTTCTACATTTCACCAAAAAAGGCCATTTGCATATCTCAGTGTTCCATCTCATCCCTGATTTTCTGTTTAACAAATACAATGCCTCTCCTCTAACCTTTGTGAGCTTTTTCTTCTAAATTTCCGATGCTTCGGGCTGAGCTGGGACAGTGTCAGATACTGACATCCTGAAGCCACATTTGATGAAAACATCTCCTGGCAACGCTGACGTACAGGGCTCTGATGAGCAATTTTGTGGTGATGAACATTCTTTCCTTCGGTCGTTCATCAAACATTTATTGAGCTCGGGGATACAGGAGGGAGGCAGATATGAGTCAGGCATGGCCTCTGCCCTCGAGGAGCTCATGAGCAGGAAAACAGCCCAACAAAACAGGTTGATGAGGGTGTGCGGTGCTCTGGGAGCCCCAGTGACTGGCTTAGTATGCAGAACTCAGCGATGGATGGTGGGTTCATGCACACGGCTTGTTTGGTCTGAGTCTTGAAAGTTCCAGAGACATAGAAAGGGAAAAGAACATTCCATTAGAAGCTCTTTCTGGGCTAAGGCAGAGATCAAAACACATCAGAGGAAGATAAGAGCACTGTTGGGTGGGTTTGAATTTACAACCTGAGATGGGTCATGAGGGGCACAGGACCCAAGGGTCAGGTAGAGAACATGGTGAAGATTGTTAAAGCCACACCCAAGTTTGAACTTAAAGCAAAGTGAGGGGCTAGGCAGATTCTTAAGCTGTAGATTTCTGCACTCCCATCCAACCCCTCCATGGCTTTGAATGGCTACGCAAATGTTGCCAGAGCCCTTCTTAGAGGTGTTCCTGGAGGGATTCTTCCCTTAGGAATGCTGTCGTGATGTGCCCACCGTCCCCACCTCCTAGAGGTGGGATGGCAGGCGCAGCAGTGAGGATGCGGGAATCTGAACTTTCCCCCTGAGCCATCTTTTCAGCCCAAAGCAAAGCAACCATGGTATGCATGGTATGGTAGTTTAAAGCATGGACCTTCAAGGCCACCTTCTTAGGTCTGATTTCTAACAGTCGCTCTGTGCCTCAGTTTCCTCATCTGCAAAATGAGGATAATTACAGTGAGTGCCTTAGAGCACCATCGTGTTATTACATATGCTTATAAAATGCATAGTGCCTGAGCTAGTAAACACCATATAGGTGCTTGGTACATTTGAAAATCTCCTCCACTTCTGGGGAGAGCTGAGCCATCACATCTGGTCAGAACACGCTGATTTCTCAAGTCTAAAAATAGCCAAGAAAATAACCAGTGTCTAAACAAGGCTTTGTCAGCCCCTCAAAACTGGACAGTTCCACTGTTACCCCTTTCTAGGCCATGCAAATGAAAAGCCACTTTATTCCAGAGCCATAATGCCAGTCCCTATTAGACTCTTTTCTTTTCAGCACAAAGGGTTCCCAAAGCTGGACTTGCTCAGGGCGCTTGGGGACTGGGGATGGAGGAAGTCAAGGAGCCCCCCCCCTGGGTGTAGGGGGAATTCTCTAGCAGGATTAGTGGTGTTCCTTGAGCAATGGTGCTCTACAAATAGGTTTGTTTGAGAGCAGGTTAATCATCTTGCATCAAATTAGCAAATTAGACCCTACAAGTCAGAGCCCTCTTTTAAAAAAAAATGATTTATTTGCAATCAGAGAGAGATAGAAGGAAGAGAGCCAGACAGAGAACATGGGCATGCCAGGGCCTCTAGCCGCTGCAAACGAATTCATGTGCATCTGGCTTTACTTGGGTGCTGGGGGATGAAGCCCAGGTCGTTAGGCTTTGCAGGCAGGCACCTTAGCCCCTGAGCCATCTCTCCAGTCCCCAACTGTCTTTTGACAGGCTCCAGGCTCTTCTCTCTTTCTGGAAGTCTCCTCACTCCCCAAATGCTTTCCTGGTGTATACAGACACCTCTGCTGCTATGCTTGATATTTCCTGTAAGGATACAGCAAGCACAGGCAGAGGTATGGGGACAGGACAGCTCTGTGTGTTCTTGGACACCCAGCGGGGTCTTGCCAGCAAGCATTGTCTTTCAAAAAAACCAGAGTCGGTGCGGGGGTCACATGAAATATAGCCCGAGATCTTGGCAATCCTCCTGCTTTAAAAAAAATATTCATACAGACTTGTACTTCACTCAGTGCTGTATGAAATCCATTTGGCATAAAATGTTCCCATCACCTTCTCCCAGATCTGAAGTTATAGGAAGAAGTGCATGTATGTATACATAATCATACATATTCATATACATACAATGTATGTAATTTTGCAGTGAGCCCACATGCATGCATCTGAGACTAGACAATGCAGTCAGTGAAGATAGGGTTTCACTTGTTTATGGATTGCCTACAAACCTAGCTTGTGGTGACTTGAGTCAGATGTGCCGCTTAAACTCATGTGTTTTGAATGCTAGGTCCCCAGCTGGTGGCAATTTGGAATTGGAGCCTTGCTGGAGGAGGTGTGTTGTTGGGGGGGTGCTTATGGGTGTTATAGCAGCTCCCATTTGTCAGTTTTTGGCTCACTCTCATGCTGTGGTGTTCTGCCTACTGTGGCAGAGGTGATGTCCAGCCTCTGCTCATGCCATTCTTGCCCCTGCCATCATGGAGTTTCCCCTTGAGTCTGTAAGCCAAAATAAACCCTTTCCTCCCATCGGCTGCTTTTATTGGTTGCTTTCTGCCAGCAATGAGTAGATAACTGAAAAATAGCTCAAGACCCAACAAGGGAAAGGCCTTGAAGCTTCATAATTTGTAAAGGTCCCTTTATTTGATCAGAAGCACCCTGGATTTCTATCTAGGGCTTTCCTTGTGCTATTGAAAGTGAGGCATAGTCCTGCTCATCCGTCTATTGGTTGATAGAAGAGAGGGTCATCTCTCTTCTAGGGTGGAATAATGGTAAGTGTGCTGGAGATCGTCAATGGGCCCAGTCCATTCTCAAGGTCATGGCACTTCGTATTTAGGCTGGCTCAGTGGGACTTGTAAGTGGGGAAAAACTCCTCAGGGTTTTCAGGTTAACTTCAGGAGCTCAAAATCATAGAATTTCAGGATAGTGAAGCCCTTCAGACCAACCAGTCTAACTCCATGCAGAGCTTCTCGTGACCCCTGAACCCAGTCCCTTGCTGAGCACCAATATCACAGACAATTCTGAGGATAAAAACAGCTGAATAAATGGTCCTTGACTTCTCGCTCCAGTCCTCTCTCTGCCATGGGACTATCCTGCTTGGCTTTGCACAAGGCAGCCTTCAGATTTCCAAAGGTGGAGCTCAAAGTCTCAAGGGATCAGTCTCCTGGGATCTTTCCAGTCTTCAACAGACCCATTCCTTTCTCTGTGTTGTATGTAGACTTACTGACCAGCAATTTAGCCAAACTGGTGATCTCGAGGTACAGGGAGAGACACAGTCTGAATACTAAGATGGATAGGGGATGGAGAGATGGCTCAACAATTAAGGCACTTACCTGCAAAGCCTAATGACCCAAGTTCATTTGCCCAGTACTCATGTAAAGCCAGATGCACAAAGTAGCGCATGCATCTGGAGTTTGCTTGCAGCAGCTGCAGGCCCTCATGGCCCATTTTCTCTCTCTCTCTCTCTCTCTCTCTCTCTCTCTCTCTCTCTCTATCTCTCTCTATCTCTATCTCTCTGCTTGCAAATAAATGAAAATATTTTTAAAAGAATAGAATAAAATGGAGAGCCACTGAGGGTCAACCTCTGACCTCCACATACAGGTGCATGTATACACACACACAAAAAAAAAGGAAAAGAGAGAGGGTGAGAAAGAGGGAGGGAAACAGAAAGAGAGGAAGGAGGAGAAAGAAGGGGAAAACAGTTGGTTGGTTTCTGCGGGGGAGGTTTAGGGCCAGTATCTTCCCACCAAGTCAAGTTCAGGTGTGTGTAAGCTGCCTCCTCAGCACTCTCCAGCCCTCCTGTGTCTTTGACTCCCTCTACCTACACTTGTGCACATGATGCTGTGAGTACCCATCTTCCAGCCAATGGAATCTCACAGCAAGTCTCAAACAGGATCTCATTCGATCTCAGGTGATTCCCCTTGAAGAGAGAGAACACCAAGGTGCTTATTGAACATATTAGGTGTTAAATATTCATCACATATAAAGACCGTTTTACTCTACACAAAACTTAATCTTGGTGTTTCTGTAACCAGGCCTAATGTCCCACCCATGCTTTGAAGTATTTGATTACTAATCATTAACTACTTAACCTGAAAATTTCTGAGCTTGCTATGCTTAAAGCCCAAGGCCCATAGGGCTGCTTGCCCATGGAAAATTAATTAGTGAGACGGTGGAAGGGAGCTTTGAAAGAATCAGGGAAGTCTGCCGAAGACAGGGTCTAGCACACTCGTGGCTGCCTCTGGTGCACCTGGATTGCAGGTGAGGCTCCTGCCAGAGGCAGGCAACAGCTGGGCCAGGTTTTTGCTGAAGGAATGTCAAGGCTACTATGTGGTCCTGAAGGCTTACCGGTGCAACAGGCAGACTTTCAGCAGGGCGTGATGGCTCATGCCTTTAACCCCAGCACTCTAGGAGGGAGGCTGAGATAGGTTTGCTTTGGCTGGGGTTGGAGGATTGCCTCAAATTCAAGGCCAGCCAGGGCTACAGAGTGAGACCCTGCCTCAAAGAAAAAGACACTTCTGTAGGCCTTATCCAACTTAATCACAGGACAGTTGTCTAGTTTTCCAAGCCTCTGGTGACATGAGGAGGGGTAAGGGGTTGGATGGGACTGGCTACCGCTCCTAATAGAACTCCTCCCCCCAACTCCAAGCCTTCTTCCACCTCTGACTAACCATGAGCTCCTGAGCAAGTCTCTCAAGATCTCGGAGTATCAGGTTCATAAAATGAGATGATTATGAGGGACATGTCCCAACATAGGTGCATGGGAGGAGCAGAGATAGTTTGGTACTAGATGATCCACACTCTTAGAGAAACTGAGGCAGGGAAGTGCTTGGCTGCATCGTGGCTTGGGATCTATGCCCAAGGGGCTCACGGATCATGATGGCAACCTACCCTAGTGCACCCATCATTTGAATTCAGAAGCCCAGGGTGGCTTGACCACTCCCAGGTCACATGACCAAGGCCAGAAAAGAGTTCTGTTCCTAGCTTCCTCTCAGCCCCCGCCTCCCCCCTTTGCAATTTCAGGAGGAAGAATGAGTCTGGGAGCTAGGGATGCAGCTCTAGAAATTATCCTTCACATTTTTAATTCTATACATTCTACTTCCAATTTTTTTTATAGCTTCTCCCATGTTTAATTTGGTTTCCATTCCAATTAAGCCCTCTGTGTGCTGCGGCTTTTCTCCTACCAGGTTTAATTGCCCTTATTGAAACTCTTTAATTAAAAGTATTGTGTGTGTTTCCAGATTCTCTAGTTGGAAGTATTGCACAAATAATTTAAATGACTGGACTGAGACACAGCAATAAGCAATGAGGCCCTGCACAGAGGAGGGAGAAGGCCAGGGTCTTGAGATCCATCCCCAGTCCATAGCCAGGGTACTGGCCCAGGGCTGCAGGACATAAGCTGGCTAGCAGGTGCCCTTGCATCCTTCCTTCCCCCAACACTCTAGCCCAACACAACACCCAGAGTGACCTGGTGAGCGTGTGGGACAGACCTGACAATGGTTCACTCTGTTACAGATTAAAAGTCCATGTCTGTTAAGTGACCCAAAAGGCCATACCAGTCAGCCCAGTCCTATCTCCTCCTTTTTTTGGTGCCTACTCTGTTCCTGTGTGCCTACCTCCTGGGCTTCTCTAAGCATTCCAGGCCCATCACTGGTATGGAGATTTTGCATGAGGTCACAGACCCCCCCCATCCCTACAAGTTCACCCCTGGGTCCCTGCTTTTCCTTACCCAGGTCTTTGCTCTGGGTTCACTCTTTTCTGTGTGTGCAGTATGTGTGGTGGTGGTGATGGTGTGTGATATATGTGCAGATAAGCTCACAAGCTAGGCAGCCCGAAGAGGACATGGGCATCTTCCTCTGTCATTCATTGCATATTTCCTTGCACCACTGGGATGAATCTTCAAACCAGGCACAGTTTTGGGGAAGAAGGTATTTGAAACTACATTGAGGGGAAGTTCTATAACAGCGAAAGAGGTTGGCCCTCTTTCACAGGTCTGACCCGAGAGAAAACCCCATCACCTACACTACAAACATAAAACAGGAAACAGGCAGGGGACCCAAGAGAATTTCTTCTCATTTATATAGGCTTAGGGTGGGGTCTTGCAACCCTATCCCAGACTTAATGGCTTCCTGAGTCTCTGGAATTTCCTTCCTGCACTGCCCACACAGGAAAGGATGTTTACTTCCAGCTTCTTTGAGCTTCTTTACATCCTGCCCCTTGCTGAGAGGCTGCCTTCCTGTAAACATCCTCAGAGACCTACCCAAGATAATTAAAAGATCAAGTTGACAACAAAGCCTAACCATCACATGCAGTATGTGTGGTGGTGGTGGTGGTGGTGATGGTGTGTGATATATGTGCAGATAAACTCACAAGCCAGGCAGCCAGAAGAGGACATGGGCATCTTCCTCTGTCATTCATTGCATATTTCCTTGAGATTGAGTCTTTTTAAAAAAATTTTTTTTGAGATTAAGTCTTTGAACATGGAGTTACAGTTCTTTTTTTATTATTATTATTTTTCTTTTTCCACAAGCCCCAGGAATTTTCTAGTTTCTCCTCCCCAAGGACAGGTTCCAGATGTGTCTGACCGTTCCAGCTGTCTATGTGCTGCTGGGGAGTCCATCTCAGGTAGTCCTCAATCCCTCATGCTTGCAACAAACATTCTTACTACTAAGCTATCTCTCCAAACCTAGACTCATTTTTGATGGCAGAACTCCCTACCCACTTCCTGTAACTGCTGACCCCTGCACCCCAACACTCCTGAGCCTCCTTCTAGGGGTTTCATCACTCCCTGTCATGCTGGAACCTACTTCCTGTTCTTCCTTAGCACAGTCTGCATGGAGCAGAGATCTCTCCCAGTTTATTCATCAATGTATCGCAGCAGCTGAGAACAGTGCCAGGCACACAGTGGATGCTCACTAAATGCTCTCCAGTGGATGGAAGGATGCATGAACTGTATCTCTGCAAAGGGCCTTAACAGAACAAACCGGCTTCTGTTTGTTGAGATGACCTTCCTCTGTTTGCAAGTTGGGTACCACCAGCTCCCTTAGTCTAGCCCCGTACCCCAGAGACAGGCATGGGGTTAAGTGAAAGCATGGGCTGGCTACTTAGTGAAATACAGCAAAGAGGGAAGGATCCCTCCAACCTCACCAGGGGCTCCCAGCCAGGCTTTACTACTTACTGACCATAAGAACCAAACCCAGGCTCCATTTCTATAAAATAAGGGATCGTTACAGCTCCACCTCTCAGAACTGTTGAGAGAAACACGGGAGATTGAGCAGGTATGACAAGTAAGTGTTGAGTGTTGTTCATTTTAGTTCCAGGGCAGAGTCTGTAGGCGGAAGACGGTAAGACCAGGATATTCCAGGGAGTGGAGCAAACCAGGGAGATGTGAATGGAGGCAAGTCTGGTGAATGGAATTTTCCAAGACCCAGCATTCGTTCTGTGAGAAAGGACAGTGCTGGGCTGGCACAGCTCCATCGCCACAGAGGGCCCGGCAGCTCTCTCCATCCCCAGATGTAATTGAAAGGAACACTCTAGGCATGCTTATGCTCTTTGTTCTTCTAGAAGATGCTCCTCTGTTAGCCTCTGATGGAACTCTTGAGCTCACGCCCCCTTCCCTGGAAGGCCCAGATGTTCTCACCGAGGTTGAGTCCCATTGCAGTGACCTTCCTGCTGGGACAAAACACATAACCAGGGCTTGAGAGATGGCTCAGCGGTTGAGGCGCTTGCCTCCAGTGCCTGGGGTCCCGGATTCGGTTCCCCAGTACCCACATATGCCAGACCCACAAGGTGGTGGCCCTGGTGCGCTCGCTCTCTCTCTCTCTCTCTCTCTCTCTCTCTCTCTCTCTCTTTCTCTCTCTCTCTCTTTCTCTCTCTCTTTCTCTCTCTATCTGTATCTCTCTGCTTGAGAATGAATAAATAAAAGAAAACACATAACCAAAAGCAGCTGATGGGACAGAAGAGTTCATTTCCACTTACAGTCTCAATGGGAGGCTTCATTACAGTGGGAAAAGCAGAGCAGAGCAGAGGCTGGACATTACATCTCACCATAGCAGCTTGAAGGTAGTAGTAAGACGGAGCTAGCCTTGGTCAGGGGGAGCTGGGCTATCACACGATAAAGCCTGTGCCCAGCAACACACTTCCTCCAGCAAGACTCCATCTCCCAAATTGCCACCAGCTGGGAACCAAGTATTCCAAACATATGAGGCTGTGGGGGACACTTTTCATTGCAACAACCACGAGGTCCTTCTACCAGCTCCTTCCTGGTCTTGATGCATTTCTTCTACATCCTTCTAGGAGGCCACATTGCCTATATCTACCCCAGGATCACACTCTTCTGGTATCTAGGGTGTCAAGAGCATGGGGCCCAGGGTAGGGGCCTGGGAAATGTCAGTTTGGAGTCTCTGAGGGACACTTTCCTCCTCAGAAGTCCCTGCTCCCCCTCCCTCTCTCATGTTGGCAAGGTGCCAGGGGAAAGCTGGCAGAGCAGGCTAAGAATGTGGATGAGTAGCTGGTGGGAAGCTGAGGGGCTGAGGCTACTCTGTATTCCACAGGTTTCTCTAAGCTCCATGGTCTGAGGTCTGTGAAGCAGCCTCACTATTGGCCAGGACTCACCTGGGTCTTTTTGTGTGCTGAGTCCTTTGGGGGACACCCATGCTGATGCTGAGAATAGCCTGATGTGTATATCTGCTGTCTTATGGCTGATAAAGTTACCCATTAGCCCTTTCACACATCCTCTGGGGATCATCCTGCAGCCCCACAGACAAGGCAAGCAAAGGGGGGAAAAGCTTGGCCAAGTCCACCCAGCTGCCCAGCAGATGAGACGTCCTGGGCTCAGTACTCATCTGTCCTAGACCTGGCATCCAGCAGACTATGTATGTAATTTAGAGAGCTTCTGCCTGGTTTTTGTGGCCCTGCCTGACTTCTGCTCCCCACCATGCCAAGAGGACAGCTGGGCAGGCAGGGAAGGGGGGTTTGAGCCATCCAGAAAGGTCACTGTGCCACTTAAGAAGCATCCACGGCAGGCTGGGGAGATGGTTCCGTGGGGAAAGTGCTTGTCAGACAAGAACAGGGACCTGCGTTCAGATCCCTAGCACCCACGTAAAAAGCTCTGCATTGTAGCACATGCCTGTGATGCCAGCACTGAGGAGAGAGACAGGAGGATCCCTAGCACTTGCTGGCTGGCTAGTCTCACCAAATCCATGATCACTGGGTTCAGTAAGAGACCTAGTCTCAAAAACTAAAGTGGAGCCAGGCATATCTGTAATCCCAGCATTCATGAGGCTGAGGTAGGAGGGTCACTGTGAGTTCAAGGCCAGCCTAGCCTACATAGTGAGTGTCAGGTCAGCATGGGCTAAAGTGAGAGACCTTGCCTCAGAGAAATAAAATAAAATAAGACAATAGAGAATGACTGAAGAAGACGCCGGATATCAGCCTCTGGCCTCCGTATGCCCTTGCAATTATGTGCACATGTATCCACACAAATATGAGCATGCATACAAACACGCATGGACACCACACACATGCAGGCACACACACGCACACGCACGCACGCACGCACACACGCACACAAAAGAAGCATCCAGGCATGGACCACAGATATGCTCTGGTGTGGGGGCACATGTCTTAATGGAAGCTATGGGAATTGGGGCTGGCAGAAAAATGGTGTCGCAGTCATCCACATGGCACTGGGATGAATCTTCAAAACAGGCACAGTTTTGGGGAGGAAGGTATTTATTGAAACTACAGATTGAGGGGAAGTTCCATAACAGCGAAAGAGACTGGCCCTCTTTCACAGATCCAAGCAGAGAGAAAAACCCATCACCTATACCACACACGCAGAACAGGGAACAGGCGGGGGGGTGGGCAAAGAGAATTTCTTCCCTTAGGGTGGGGTCATACAACCCTTCCCCAGACTTAATGGCTTCCTGAGTCTCTGGAATTTCCTTCCTGCATGGCCCACACAGGAAAAGATATTTACTTCTGGCTTCTTTGAGCTTCTTACATCTTGCCCCCTACTGAGAGGCTGCCTTCCTGTAAACATCCTCAGAGACCTACTCAAGGTAATTAAAAAGATCAAGTTGACAACAAAACCTAACCATCACAAATGGCCTGACCGTCCTTAGGGCAGGTGTTACAAGGGATACTTCTGGCTCCAAAAAGTCCAGGTTTTGATGGACAGGTTGGGGACCCAGGGGACCCACAGGTTCTGAGAGAACAACTTAAGGTGCCCTCTACTATTTTAGGAGTGAGATGTGGCTATAAAAGTGCCAAATCCTTGGCCATGGTGAAGAAGTTCCCATGTCTGTCAGTGAGGAGGCACCTTCATTCTGTGGCCAGGTCTACACAATCTAACAGGAGTTCCTCAGGAGGACTTCCAGGGCAGTAAAGTGATGCAGACTTGCCCTGCAAGGCACTGGGAAAGTGGAACCTAGCAAAGCCTGGAACTGAGGCGTGTGGGAGGGAAGGAGGGAAGGAGACCCATGTGGAGACCTGAGGGGAAGGTGTGTGGCCCTTGGTGAGAGCTCTGAGATAGGAGTTTAGCTCATGGAGGAGGATATGCCAGGGTGGAGCAGCTGAGGAAGGAAGCTCTCACCAGGAAAGGGATGTTCTTCCTCCCTGAAGATGCCAGGCAGAGAGGAAAGGCCCATGGCCTCTTGGCTCGGCACAGCCTGCAGATGACATAGAGGGCTGACCTTCAAGGTGTCCTTACCAGGGGGATTCCAGGGGCCTTTCAGAACCTGCTGGTACAAGCAGAAGGACAGCCTGGCCTGGGCTAGCTTCTACAGGCTCTCTTCTACTGGGGCAGTGATCACTGTTCTCCTCCAGAGAGGGTCTGAGGCATGGGGAGGGATGCAGGAGTGGGCCCCACCTTATTCAGAGGGAGGCTCTGAAGTGGACTGTGTGAACTGCTGTGCCATATCACAAACATCAGAACTTGGGGTTCTCACAGTCCCCCTGGATACACATGCCCACACCCTGCATTTCTCTGCTACTGGTTTGCCTCCTTCACTCCCCTCTCAAAGCCCCATCTGAGAGAGCTAGAGTTTTTGCTCTGTTTTTAATTGACGATAAAAACACACATGCATACAGAAAAAAAAAACAGGTACAAAATACATGTTCAATTCAACTTTAAACAAAGCAAGCACCAGCTAACCAATACCCAGTTTAGGGATACCCCAGTGCCAGCACCCCAGGACCCCTCCACTCCTTTGCCATCCTCCCACTCTACCATCCTCACTAATATCATTATGTAATTTGACCTACTTGGGAAGCTTATTTAATTGAAGTTATGTATGCATTCTTTTGTCTGACGTTTTTGCTCACTATTATACTTGTAAGATATATTCCTAGTTAGCTTAGCTCTAGTTTCTGTTCGTTGCCATATAGTATGAGTGTATGGATATGTTAAAGTATAGACGATGGGGATACAATCCACAGGATAGGGTACCTCACGGGATGCTGAGGAGAAGGTAACTGAGAGGCGATGTCCAGATTTCCCTCATAAATACCCAGTTTCTGCCAAGATTCGGAACACAAGTGTATATACATTCTGGGACAAAAGGACCACCAATCAACCCCAGCACCTGCTTGGGAGATCAAGTCCAGCTGAGCCCAACCTCAGGGGTGACACATGCTCAGACAATCCCAGTTCATGTGCCAGGCTGCCAGTGAGTAACCCAAAAGGGTCCCACCCTGCAATGTCTCCCCTGCGTTCCTCTTGGTTACTTTTGGGATGCTTTGGGGAGCAGAACATCACTTCCTTCATGGGACTTTGGGACATGAACAGGGTATTTATAACTACAGAGCATTCTGGAACATCACTAACATTTGGGAGACTCATGCATGTCCAGGGCTTGGGGAATCCCAGTGGTCTAACAGATAATATCTATGAGCAGATGGGTTGAGACTAGCAATAATGACTCCTGAGATTCGTTAATGACTCTTGGAGCAGGAAGTCCCAGGTCTGAGGTTGCTGAAAAATACAAGCTGATCATGGGCTGGCCCCAAAGAATGACAGAGATGAGAGACCTCTGCCCACATAAAGTGAGGAAACTGAGGCACACATTTAGTACCTCTTTGGGAGGAGATCAGCACTCGAAGCTGAGGGAGTCTGAGGTCATAGGAATTCCCGCCCCCAAACATCCCGGAGGACCTCAGCCCCTCCATGGTGCTCCCTGAACCCACTTTCTACCTGGCTTCTTCCAGGGAGGCTCCATCCAGAACCGCAAGTCCAAGCGCTGTTTGGAGCTACAGGAGAGCAGCGACACGGAGTTTGGTTTCCAGCTGGTGCTGCAGAAGTGCTCAGGCCAACACTGGAGTATCACCAATGTCCTGAGGAGCCTGGTGTCCTGACCCCGGAGCTGCCACCGGCCACCGCTTTGCTACTGTGTAGCATCTGCTGCAATGTCACCTGCTGTCTGCGTGGGGTATTTGGAGTCTGGGGGGGAGTCAGGTTAGTGCCTCCCCTCCCAAAAAAAAAACAGCTTTTTATTTCTTATTCAATTTTCATGGAGTTTATAGAGAGATGCCAAGAGGTGGGTGAGGGTATGATAGCCTAAACTATTTTGCAAATGTAAATAGGGGACAAATGGAAAATATTTATAACTGACAATAAAATACGATTGATTAAGAAAAGGGTTTATGTGGTCCTTTGGTGCCCTGGGGTGATCCATGTCTGGCTCCTCTGAAGTTGAAGATCCTCTTATAGCCAAAGATGCGTCCTTACCCTATTTTATTTTATTTTTTTGGTTCTTCGAGGTAGGGTCTCACTCTAGCCCAGGCTGACCTGGAATTCATTATGTAGTTTCAGAGTGGCCTCAAACTCATGGAAATCCTCCTACCTCTGCCTCCGGAGTGCTGGGATTAAAGGCACAGGCCACCACACCCAGCCTTAAATATATATATATAATTTACTTACTTGAGAGAGTGAGAAAGAGGCAGATATATAGAGAGAAAATGAGCATGCCAAGGTCTCTAGACCCTGCAAACAAACTCATGATGTGTGCGCCACCTTGTGTATCTGGCTTTACGTGGGTACTAGGGAATCGAACCTAGGTCGTTAGGCTTTGCAGGCAAACACCTTAAACACTGAGCCATCTCTCCATCCCCTCCATGTACATTTCTAAGAAGGAAAGTTTTAAAGTCCTGCAAACAGCGCTTGATGTGCAAGCTAGCAGCTTATCCCAAGACGTCACTAGGACAGCAGGGTGTCAGCCAGAGGGCAGGTCCATCATGGCTTCTTCCATGCCAGCTGCTCCCCTGGAAAACAACCCCAGCCCCCCTTCCTGGAGAAATCACCATTGCTCATCGGCCACTGAAAGCATCATCTGCCAGGCTCTAGGCTTACTCTGCCCTCTCCTGAGGTCACCTTGGTCACCTCCCCACACGGTCCACTGCCCAGCCCCTCAGCAGCGACATTGCCTATGTCCAGTGACTATGAGCAGTTTGGCTCCTTCCATGAATCACGATGTCTGTGTTTTCCTGTGGCTATTATAACAAATGACCATACACTGAGTGACTTAGAAACAACAGAATGCTTTATTGTTCTGGAGCCTGGGGGTCCAAACTCAAGGTGTTAACCCCTCTTCTGAGCACTGACAAAGAACCTGCTTGCTATCTCTCCCTGGCTGTTGGTAGCCTCTTTCCCCTGTCTTCACATCATCTACCTGAACGTGCCTGTCTCTCATGTCCAAGTTCCCATTTTTTATTGTTTGTTGTTATTGTTTTTAAATCTTTTAATAATTTTATTGTTTTTTTTATTTTGGTCTCACTCTATCCCAGGCTGACTTGGAACTCCATAATCTCAGACTGGCCTGGAATTCACAGGGATCCTCTTATCTCTGCCTCTCAAGTGCTGGGATTAAAGGCGTGGGCCATCACACCAAGTTTCCCATTTTTATAAGGACGCCGGTTGGTCCTCTATTGATGGGGAGCAATTTTAATTTGATGATTTCTATAGAGACTCTATATGGCCAAATAAGGCCAGGTTCTGGCACACTGGAGGTCAGGACTTTAATAGGTCTTAGGGGGAGGGGATACAATGCCATCCATAGTACATGGCTTCCTTAGTCATGGCTCTGCTGGGTCTATTATTGGAGACCCCCAACCTCAAAAAAAAATGGGACTCTTTCTTGAAGCCTGTTGCCCAACCAAAAGCTCTCAGCCGAGTGTACTTGTCAGTCCAAAGAGCCTTCCCTGCCTCTACCCTAGGGCTCCTGTTTTCAGTCAAGGGCTCCCCTTGACCACACCTTAAATCCTCTGGCAGAGCAATAACCAGCACCAGGCTCTAAGGCCTAGGAAGAAGCAGGCCCCTTTTCTGATGGGTTTAAACTCCACTCACCCCTGCTGTTTCCCCAGTCCTCTTTCCCAGAAGCCTCCAGTCCAGGCACCTGTTCTCACATTCATTACTGCCTACCAGTACCACACATCCCCATCCTCCTATGAAATGCACACCAGTTTCAATCCACTCTCAGAAACTTCAAGAACAACTTGAAGCACCAAGCCCCCTAAGCTAACCTGACAGTGAAGACAGCACAGTAAAGCAGCCCCTCCACAGTTTCCCACTCACCCTCTTCCTGAGTCGAGATGCCCTTGAGGGAGCAGGGGCCCAGAATATCCTTAGGGTCCTCATCACCTGGGCGTGGAAACCATGCACAGCACCCCTGTTTGAAGAGCAGAGGTGGGGGCTGAGGAGATGGCTCAGTCAGTAAAGCATTGCCTGGTAAGCATGAGGACCTGAATTAGCTCCCCCAAACCCACATTTTATAAAAGGGTGTGGTGGTACAGGCTTCCAATTCTGGGGAGGGAGAGATTGGCAGGTCTCTGAAGCCAGGCATTCTAGCTTACTTAACAAGTTCCAGGTCAGTAAGAGACCCTGTCTTTATAAAAGTAAATGAGGGCTGGAGAAATGGCTCAGCAGTTAAGGTGCTTGCTTGCAAAGTCTAATGGCCCAAGTTCAGTTCCCCAGTCCTCACATAAAGCTGGATACACAAAGTGGCACATGCATCTGGAGTTCATTTGCGGTGGCTAGAGGCCCTGCTGCACCCATTCTCTCGCTTTGTAGGGCTTAGCGGTGCACACCTTTAATCCCAGTACTCCGAAGGCTACAGGTAGGAGGATCCCTGAGAGTTTGAGGCCAGCCTGAGATTGCAGAGTGAATTCCAGGTCAGCCTGGGCTAGAGCGAGACCCTACCTCAAAACCAAACAAAGTAAATGAAAAGTTTGCAGGTCCTAAGTAACAACACCTGTTGTTGAAGCTAACTTCATATTATGGTAGAAAGAACCCAACCAAAAGCAGCTTATGGGAGGAAAGGGTTTATTTTGGTTTATAGACTCAAGATGACGCTCCATGATGACAGGGGAAACTGTGACTTGAACAGAGGCTTGGACATCACCTCTTGGCCAATATCAGATGGATAACAGCAGTGGGAGTGTGCCAAACACTGGCAAGGAGAAGCTGGCTATAACACCCATAATCCCACCCCCAACAGCACACCTCCTCCAAGAGATTCCAATTCCCAAACTGCCATCCACTGGGGACCTAGCATTCAGAGCACATAAGTTTATGGAGGACACCTGAATCAAACCATCACAATACTCAAGGGTGTCCTCTGGCCTCCACACACATGCACACTCCTGGTCACGCACAAACACACAGAGAACCAGAAGTGCCAGGTGGATGTGCCAGAGTCAGGAGGTCAGAGCACAAAGGAGGGAAGGTAAGAAGAACCCAGCTCACATCCAGCCTTGTTCCATCCTGGGCCCAGCTGGCTGCAGCAGCAAGCTAATTAGCAGCTGTTTAAGGGCTCTCTCAACACCCTGGGTTGAAAACATTATTTTTCTTAATTATTTCGTTCACACATTAAGCAACTTTGTTTCCTGATCCTGGAATTTAGCTGTTTTAGCTGATTCCCATAAGACACCCCTGACCGCCAGCCTTTTGCCTGAACCGCTACCCAGTCGTGGCCTCTCCCAGTCCCTGCACATGGTCCCATCTGTCATGAGCAATGCAGGAGGAGACAGCTCTTCACTCCCCTCTGGAAGATGGGCACAAGCACTGGCAGCAAGAATTGGCAGAAAGCTATCAGTGCCCTGGCTGGTTCCTCAGATCACATGCCAACAGCCACATGCCTGAAGCTCCTCCATTTATCTGCAACTTTGTTCCAGGCCTTTCTCTGGCCATAGACACTGCCAAGTCTGTGCGTAGGGAGACCTGAAGTGCTAGAGAATTGAGACTCCTTAGGAATAACCCTGAAGGATGAGGGATGGGCCTCACCAATCTCCAGGAGAACAAATATGTGGCCTGATCTCACCATCTCTCAGTGTTCCCATCGCCTTTGTAGCCTTTGACTTTCTTCCATTCCTTGTCTCATTTCTGTTAGGGGAAAAAGCAAGAAAGACTCAGCTCAACAGCTGAGACAGGCTTTATTCTGGGGAAAGTCTGAGAAGGGCTCAGAGCATGTCAGGGGCCCCTTCTCTTATAAACTAGGGGATACTTATGGGCAGTGGGGTCACTGGAATTCTTTGGTTGCAGGGTGGTCGACCTTGCCTTGGGGCTTGGGCCACTTCAGAGAAATGATAATCCGATGGGTGGTCTGAGTCATTCCAGGAAAGTGATAATTGGGAGAGATGGTCTGGGTCACTTTTGGGAAACAGAGTTACAATGAAATGACAATCGGAATCCATAAATGGAGACATTCTGGTTCTAACAGTTTCCCTAACTCCAGTCTGTGCCTGCCCCACTCCCCCCAGATGCTCACCTCTGAGCATATTTTGAGAAGCTGCTCACACCCGGTCCTCCTGCACAATGTCTCTCACCCATGACCCACCTGCACGAGGACTATCAGCAACAGCAAGATCTGCACTTGGACCCAGACCCCACCTCCAAGCCCCAGGCCTAACCCCCCCACACACTTCTGACAGGCCCTGAACAGATGTGTGCCAATCTCTGTGGTGACGCCAACCTGTAGCCACAAACTCCTTGTACTCTACCTACTCCAGCTGTCACTAGACACATCAGCACAGTGATGCTTCAAAGAAGCTCTGTGCAGGGCTAGAGAGATGGATCAGTGGCTAAGGCACTTGCCTGCAAAGCCTAATTGTCATGGTTTGATACAGGTGTCCCCCACAAACAAATGAATGTGTTCTCAGTGATCAATCCTCAGCTGATGGCAGTTCGGGAATTTGAATCTCTCTAGAGCTGTTTTGTTGGGGGTGGGCTTATGGGGGTTATAAGCCAGCTTCCCCTTGCCAGTATTTGGCACACCTTCCTGCCGCTGTTTGCAGTGCTGTGGCCGAGGTGATGTCCACCCTCTGCTCATGCCATCGTTTCCCTGCCAGAATGGAGTCTCCCCTCGAGTCTGTAAGCCAAATAAACCCATTCCTCCACAAGCCACTTTTGTTTGGGTTCTCTCTGCACAGCAACTAGAAATCTGACTGCAACACTAATGATGCAAGTTCAATTCCCCAGTGCCCACTTAAAGCCAGATGCACAGTGGCACATGTATCTGGAGATCGTTTGTAGCAGTTGGAGGCCCTGGTGAGCCCATTCTCTCTCTCACTCTCTCTTCTATCTCTCTTTGCTCACAAATAAATAAATAATAAGCTCTGTGACCATCCCTAAGCCTCTTCATCACTCCTACTTTCCTACTTAGCCTCCCACTGCATGTATCCCTCTATGCTGTGACGGGGGGTTTTCTGAGCCATACATACAATGAGACACGCCCCTTGCCTAAAGACCTGCCCACCCCACTCCACCCCACCATGCTAACTCCCTAAGTCCTCCCTCCTCCCAGCAGAGCCAGAGTCCTCCTGTACTTGAGATGCTTGGGGGGGCCCTTCAGTGACTGGGGACCACCTCCTCATCTATGACATACCCTGCTCCAGAGTTACAGATCCCAACCACTGCTGTCACTCTCAAAGCACATGGGTCCTCCTGCTGCCTTGGTGGCATTGATCCTTCCCTTCCCTGCTAGGGAACAGGCTGAAGTCACACCATGGCTGTTCACCTGCTGTGTTTCATGGGCAACGGCTGGTGTCTGGGGAAAATCAGAGGCCAGGAAGGTTCTAAAAATGGTCATAAAAACAACCATTTATCAATGACTTCAATGGCTGGGTAAGGAGGTAAGTTCTTTTCCGGGTATTTTCTCATGTAATATTCATATAACCTCATCGCTGCTATGATCACCCTCATTTCATGGTTGAGAAAAGTAAGGCATAGAAAGGCCAGATTCTTCCAGAAGGACATTTAACCAGCAGAGATTGGATCTGAATGGCAGAGCCTGGCCTCTTACCCTCTCCCACTCTATTCCGCCTACCTTGGGGGCCCCACAGTCACTTCTAAGTTTTCATAATGCCAAAGTGTCCACCTTAAAGGTTGAACTGGACCAAACCAACAATTATAGTCAAGATCTCCAGAAACACCGACCCCAGCTCCAGAGCATCCTCATGAGCGCCTGGCCAACTTGTTTAAACACCCAGCACCCTCCATGGGGGTGCCAGAATTAGTAATATTTTACAGAAGAAACTGAGACGTGGAGGTTAAACATCTTGCCCAATATCTTACAGCCAGTTAGTGCTCATAGCCAGAATTTGAAGTTGAGTTCCCTGCTCTCAAGCTATGGCCTTAACCACAATGTCGTATAACCTCCTGGCCACTTCCTATAGAAAGCATAGGACCCAGGCTGTAGAAACAAACCTCCTTTGGCTCCACGTGCTCACAGGGCTAAGAACACCACCGCGGTTCCAATTCCCCAGTAAGCCTGACCTTCCAAATGTGACCACAGTGAGGATGTGATTAATGAGCCAATTACTTCTGTGGAAGACATAGTGCAAAATAAATAGCCCATTTCCCTTCAATTTACTGTTTTAATAAATAAATAGTGTTCCATGCTGTGGTTTTGTTTACTGCTGCTCATACCTGAAAGTTTGTGATGAATCTTCGTGTTGCTCATTTCCAAAATTAATCAGATCTGCCTGGTGACTTTGAAATATAGGATCACATTTGTCCTTCCGTGTTAACACCATGACAGTGGGAGAGAAAGACAGGCCTGGGGGAAGTGTGAACAGAAGATCCTAGCGCTCTGGATCCATGTCAACATGGCATCAGGGTCTGAACACTCACACAGGAGAGCTGCTGTCAGAAGGCCCATGATGCAGCTACATCACTGACAGTTCAAGAAGAGCCACAAGCATGAGGACCTGAGTTCAGATCCTCCGTCCCTATGTAAAGATGTTGGGCATAATGGCACATGCCTATAACCCCAGTGTTGGGGAGGCAAGGACAAGGAATTCCTGGGGTCACTGGAATTATGGAATTACTCTGGTTCTACTGGGAGGAGGGAAGACTTATGGAGTCAGCACAGTGGGGTGGGATGGGCAGGGCAGGATAGAAAAATCCAACACATGACCCATATGTATAGTTGGGTCATTTATCACACACTTGTTCTACATCTTTTGCTCATGGGCGCTTAGAGTCCAAAATATCAGTCCAGAAAGCCAGACCCAGCTGAGTGCCCAAAAAGGAATTATGGAATTAAGGAATTAGGTAGTTATGTAGTGGAGCCAAATCAGTGAGCTCTAGGTTTAGTGAGAAATCTTATTTCAGAGAATAGGGTGAGGGGCTGGAGAGATGGCTTAGTGATTAAGGCACTTGCCTACATAGCCTAAGGACCTGAGTTCAATTCCCCAGTACCCACATAAAGCCAGGTGCACATGGGGGCACGTTTGCAGTGGCTAAAGGCCCTGGCATGCCCATTCTCTCTCTACTTGTCTCTCTTCTCTCTATCTCTCTCTACTTGCAAATAAGTAAATAAAATTTTTTAATATTTTATTTATTCATTTTCAAGCAGAGAGAGAGAGAGAGAGAGAGAGAGAGAGAGAGAGAGAGAGAGAACCAGGGCCACCACCTTGTGGGTCTGGCTTATGTGGGTCCTGGGGAATTGAACCGGGGGCCTTAGGCACTGGAGGCAAGTGCCTTAACCATTGAGCAATCTCTCCAGCCCGTAAATAAAATATTTTTAAAGTATTTTATTTTTTATTTATTCATTTTCAAGCAGAGAGAGAGAGAGAGAGAGAGAGAGAGAGAGAGCACCAGAGCCACCACTTTGTGGGTCAGTTTATGTGGGTCCTGGGGAATTGAACCCGGGGCTTAGGCACTGGAGGCAAGTGCCTTAACCGCTGAGGCATCTCTCCAGCCCAATAAAATATTTTTAAAGATAGAAAAGGTGCCAGAAGTAAAAAGTACATGAAAAGGGACAGAGACTCTCTGTTTAAACCTTTAGCTAGTAACCAAACTCGAGAGACGGAATAAAACCAGTCCTGCTAAACCCTTCCAACAGAGCCCACCTTCCTCTCCAGGATCACAGCACTCACTGTGCAGCTGCCTAGCTTCTGTAGACCCCTGAATGCTGGCCCAAAGGAAGGGGAGGGAGGGGTGCATGAACTGCTCTCTCTGTCAAAGGATGCCTTCTTCAGGGAGAGGTAAAAGTCTGGTTCAAAGTGATCATCAAGAAGAGAATCCCAACAAGCATATGTCTATGATGGACACTGACGCTCTACACACTTTGATACACCAAGTGTCATCAATTCTCCCCAAATCCCACAAGGTGAATATCAAATGCCTACTTTAGGCACTGGGAAGATGGCTCAGCCATTAAAGGCACTTGCTTCCAAAAGCCTGTTGACCCAGGATTAATTCCCAAGCCATCCACATAAATTGGGCACAAAAAAAGTGGTGCAAGTTTCTGGAACTGTTTGCAGTGGCAAGAGGTCTTAATGCACACACACACACACACACACACACACACACACACACACACCCATTTTATAGACAAGACATGAAGAGTTTCCAATAAAGTCAATAACTAGCCTGAAGTCTCCAAGCCAGTGAATGAAAGTGAAGGAGTTGAGATTCCTGTCTAGGAATCTCCAAGACCAGAGTTGCTTTTAATATAGAATGCAAGATGCAATTGTCCCCCAGCCCATGTCACTGGTTCTGTATTGACAGATTCAATCGGAGCTTAGGAGCCGAGTGAGACGATGACTGCAGGGGTTTCCCCAGGGAAGGCAAAAGTGTGCATTTGTGTACCTTCCCAGAAGACTAGAGGAGGTTCCCAAAGTCAGCATACACCGTCAGCTTCTGCACCCACAGCTCTCCTTTGCCACCTCCAGCAATCTGATTAGTTACTGTTCTTGTCCCTATGACCAAATACCCATCAAAGGAACTTTAGAAAGGATTTACTTCGGCTCATGATGTGAGGGGATGCAGTCCAACATGGTGGAAAGGCATGATGGCAGGTAACTTCTTGGCAGTGGGGTTCTGAGGCCAGGACTCCTCACTCTTTGTATCTCTGTGGTTCAGGAAGCAGAGGGTGGACAGGATGCATGACTGGACCAGAGTCCTCAAGGCTGATCCACAGGGATCCACTTCCTCCCGCAAGCCTCCACCTACTAAAAGTTCCACAACTTCCCTAATGGTGCCACTAGCTGGGGACCAAGTGTTCAAATCCATGAGTCTATGGGATATATGTCACTTCTGAGGTCTGTCTTACCTAAGTGCCTTGTGCAGCAGAGGTATAGCGAATGAGGGTGGTACCCTGCTTACTCCAAGGTAAGACTTGGGGCAGATGTCAGATGGATCCCCAAGACGCTGAGCTCTGATTCTCACCCTCTTTTCTCCCTGCTGCTGGAGATCCACACTGTTGCAATTACCTTTGAGTTGCTAGACAAATACCCAAGCGGATGCAGCTTAAGGGTTTATTTGAGGCTTACAGATCCAGGGGAAAACCACATCAATGCTGGAAGAAGCTGGCTCGCGTCCATAGATCCAAGCAGAAAGACATCAAGCAGAGCTCAAACTGCTCTGATCACACCTTCAGCTGGACTGAGATCCATTCCCAGTGACACCTCCTCCAGCTGGGCTGCTGGAAACTCAAGTTACTCACTTCGGGATAACAACGCATTGTTTGCCCACTAAATAATGTAACTCATTATGGACAATAAATATATATTAAAAAAATACTTCAGGCCTCACTGGCTAATCCCTAAGCTCACAACATTAAAGCACCCTTAATACTCACCCACCACGACTCAGGGAACTGAGCGGAAGAGGAGGTGGAAAGATTGTGAGAGCTGTGGTGGGGGAGACGATCCAGAGGCATGGCACCCCTCAGTAACAACACACTTGGGCCAGGAGAACCGGGCTGAATACTAGGCTATCCATGGTCCCCTGCCACAAGTACTGATCCAGACGGCCCACGGAGGAGGATATCCAGCTGATTGGGGATGGGGGGGGCATTGGGGAATTGGGGATAACAACTCATTGTTGGCCCACTAAATAATGTAACTCATTATGGACAATGAAAAATTTTTTTAAAAATACTTCAGGCTAACAAGCACCAGGGTGATGGAGACAGACACTGGAGATACTCAAAACACACCAAAGCAGAAATCCAGAAGCTGCTGAGAGCTCAATACTACAGTAGACTTAAAAATCACCCACCAAGGCCCAGGGAATTTTGTGGAAGAGAAGGCAGAAAGATTGTAAGAGCATGCTGGGGAAATATCCAGAGGCATTGTCTCCCCCACCCACCCAATGACCTCACTTGTCTCACACCTCATAACTCACAACTTCATGGTGAATATGAGGAATCCCACTGAGGAGGGCCCTCAGTGGAATGGGGGCAGGGAGGAGGGGAATGATGGTATTAACACATGATGTGTCCATACAAAGTTTCTACTTAATAAAAAAATCTAAAAACTCATCCACAGAAATAATGAAATGGAAAATATAATGAAAAAAATACATCAGGCTATAGGGGACAGACTTTCATATTCAAACCACCACAAACACACACACGTGCACACACACACACACACACACACACACACACACACAGGATCCCCCAACTATACTAGTCCTTTGGGATTCAGTCCAAAAGCCTTTCCCTTTGCTGGGGAGATGGCTCAGTCAGCAAAGCACTTTCTGGGCAAGTGTGGAGACCTGAGTTAGGATTCCTCACTCCCGTGTAGATGGTAGGCAATGGTGATGTGCAGATATAATCCCAGCGCTCAGAAGGCAGACACAGGCAGATTCCCAGAGAAAGCCGGTTAGAGAGACTAGCCAGGGAGCTTTGGGTTCAGTGAGTGACTCTGTCTCCATAAATACAGTGGAGAGAAATAGCGGAAGACCCTAACATTTACCTCTGCCCTCACATAAGCATACATGCATGAGTATACGCACCTGCACACACAAACATGCACACATAGGCACACCACACCTTTTTTTGAGACAGGGTCTCTCATAGGCCTAGAACTGGTCAATTAGGCTGGACTGTCTGGTCAATGAGCCTCGGGGATCCACCTGTCTCCCTTCCCCCAGCACTGGGATTACAAGTCTGCACCACCACATCTGGCATTGTTACATGGGCTCTAGGGATCAATCTAAAGTCCTGGCAAGCTCTTTACCAACTGAGCTATCCCCTGAAATCAGCCTTAAGGCTATGAAGGTTGAGGGCCCTTTGAGATACCCAGGTGGATGGCAGAAAAATCTCCCAGAGGGATGCATAGGCCTGGTCTGGGCAGGTGGCAGGGGTCACTGTGTCCTCTAGCTTCTCATTCCCTCCCACCCTTTCTTTTCAATAGATAATGGTGGTTCTTAGACATAGATAGACTCAGTGGGGTTAGAGGTTTGGAGGTAAGAAGGCTCTATAAAACCAAGTCATTACCGGCTGCTAGGTGGAGAATTTTACAGTTCACACAGTCTATATTACTGGAGCATCACGTAACCCAGAAGATTGCATCCACTGGAAGTTACCTGGCTTGTCCTGAGGAATCAGGTGTTGGTCAAGTATGAACTCCTTCCTCAGTACCATCATCCTTGGTGAGATCATAGTCATGGGAATAAGAGACTCCGTGGTTATAAGAAACAATGCTACCTGAGTCCTTTCCCATTGGTGTCTCTCTGCTTAAGAAAGTAGCAGACGTTTAGACAAATCTATAAAGCAGAACTTAAAGAGAAAGGAGCAAATATCCATGATTCATCCAGACACAACCAGATTACTACTCTGCTTATTTAAATCTGGGGTGTGCATGAAGTGGACTTTTCGATCACTTAAGATAATCATTGTCTTCGGTGTATAAGCTGGGTTTAGTTGGAGATTCTGTTATTTGTAATCAAAAGAAGCTCAATGAATTATAGTATTTTGAGAACTGAATCAGTTAAATTATACAAAGTGCTCAACCCGGTACCTGGAATATAGTCAATGCTCAATAAATACTGTGGTGGTGTGAATGTAAAATGTCCCCCAGAGCCTCCTGTGTTTGTGACTAAGCCTTATACTTGATCCCCAGCTGGTGGAACCTTTGGGAGGTGGAGCCTTGCTGTAGGAGGTGTGCTGATTTGATTCAGGTGTCCCTCACAAACATATGTGTTCTGAATGCTTGATCCCCAGCTGATGGCAGTTTTTGGGTATTGGAACCTTATTGAAGATGTGTGTTTGGGACAGGTGTATGGGGGGGGGGTCATAGCCAGCTTCCTCTTACCAGTGTTTGGCACACCTTCCTGCCGCTGCCTGCAGTGCTGTGGTGGAGGTGATGTCCACCCTCTGCTCATGCCATCATTTTCCCTGCCATCATGGAGCTTCCCCCTCAAGTTCATAAGCCAAAATAAACCCATTCCTCCCATCAGCTGCCTTTTGGTTGAGTTCTTTGTCACAGCAATGAGAAGGTTGATGACAACAGGAGGTGTGTCACTGAGGAAGGACCTTGGGATTTTACAGTCCAGCCATACTTACCAGTGCTAGTAACTCCCTCTCTCCACTTCCTCCATGCTGCTGTGGAGATATAACACCCAGCTGTCTGCTCTGCCAAGCTTTTTCTGCCACAAGAGAGCGTCTCCTCAAAACTGTAGGCCAGAAATAAAGCCTTTCCTTCCATAAGCTGCTCTGGTTGGGTGTGTTGTCCCATCAATGAGACTGTGACTCCCACAAAACACTCTCTGCAAAGGTTCTTATTGTGCTTCTATCTCTTGGACTGGTGGAGCCAGTCACACACAAGACTGTCTACATGACAGGCTTAAGAGCTGCCCGAGAGGAAATGGACCCTCAGGGCAGAGGGATCTGAGTACAACACTGATTCAGTCAGAAGACCTTGGTGGTCAGGATGTGGTGGGGGAGGGATTCTGACAACAGCCTGGCTTGACTTTTCATTATTTCAGGCTGCCTACTCTGTGGAGAGCTGAGGTAAGATGGAAGAGAGGAAGTGATACAGTAAAGCCAGAAGATTCTGGAACTACTTAGGGACAAAAGGACTCCCTCAGGCCTCCTGCTGGTGAAGCTCGGTGCACGGTGGTGAGAAACCTGGGCAATACTATATTTGAAAGAGTACCTGGTACCTTTGGGACCCCTGCTGAAAGGCCAGTTAACTCTGATTCATTCTTAGGGGACAACACCCCAAAATGAATAAGCATAGTGTCTTCAAGACATTCTTTCCAACCATTTCATCCAAGCAGGCCTTGGGGAAAAGAAAAGAAAAAACAGGTTCTGTCTCACAGGTTAATCACTGTGGTAGTTTGAGTGTGTTGTCCCCATAGACTCAGGTGTTCTATTAAGCTTGTAACTTAGGTCTCCAGCAGTCTGGCTGGAGGAGGAGTCACTGGAGGTGAATCCTGGAGTCCAGCCCTAAGGTGCCACTGGGGGAAGATCTGAATTCCAGCCCAAAGGTGTAAGAGAACAATGGGAGCTCTGGGGTCCTGATGGCTACTGGTTTGTGCTTGCTACTTTTGTTTTCTGCTGGCTGGCTGGTTGTTTCTCTAGGCTTGGATGATGGAAGTGGCTTCTTCCGCCACTGATGGAACTTCTCACTGGATCTGTAAGCTTAAAATAAACCGCTTCCTACCATGAACTATGTCTGGTTTGGATGTTCATCCCAGGAACATGAAGCTGTCTATAATAGTCACTGACACAATAATCTTTAGTTATTTATTTTCAGCTCATCAAACTATCCCAAGAGCTTCTGTGGCTTCCTCAGATAAGTGAACGATTTCTCATAAAATGTTTATCATAGCAACATTCACCTGCCCCATATGTTAGCCTTTCAAGGTCACCAGCCTCCGTGTGCCATGCCAAGAATGTCCTTTGAAGAGAATGCTAACTCATCCTGGGGACCTGGCCTGGCCCAGCACAGCGTGGAAGGAGACTGGCGACAGGTAAACTCAGGCTGTTCACAGTAGCCCTTTCTGTCTTCTCTAGTTCTCTCCAAGCTGTCAGCAAGAGAATGGGGTCTGAGCTTTAAGTGACTTCCTCAGCTCTTCCTGTTGCCCTGATGTAAAGCAAAGCTCCCTATGAAGCCCAAAGCATCACTCCCTAATTCCTTCCATAAAGCCCTCCTCTCAAACCTGGGTCTGAACAGTTGACAGCTGTGAGTACATCCAATTCTCTTGAGTCCTCGAGGGATAACAGTGAGGGTGCAGAAACATGGGACAAAGAGACACTAAGAGAACGTACAGTAATACAACTCTGTGACCCTGCTTGCGAAAACCTAGAGAAAGCGGACAAAATATAAACTATCCAATTTGATCCAAGAAGACCTCAAAATCCTGAATAAGCAAGGGGGAAACACTGGAAAGGTTTATTTATTTATTTTTTATTATCCATAATTAGATACATTGAATGAGCAAATAATGAGTTTGTATCCCTAGTTTCCCAATATCCCTCTTCCCTGTCCCCAATCAACTGGATATCCTCCTCTATGGGCAGTCTGGATCAGTCCATGGGGTAGGGGGTTATGGATAGCCTAGGCATCAGCTGGGTTCCACCCCCCCTTTGTATGTTGTTACTGAGGGGGGCATACTAGGAAGGTTTTAAGGAGCTAAAATCAGATGGTTTAATGCCAGAATTCTATCCAACCTTTGAAAGCAGATATTTTCTGGAGTTAAAAATATTCCAAAAAAATTATGCATTATCAGAAACTACAAAAAAGGTAACACTAGAAATTACTTTCAAAGATGAATATACATCCCAGAAGTGGTGAATAAAATATTTGTAAATAAAAATCAACATAGCAAAAAAACTTACTGCAACTCAGAAGGCTCTGTTTGAAGAAGGGAAGGTTGGTTCAGTGGAAGGGAACACACAAATATATCAATGACAAAATATATTTTTAAAAGAAGCATATGACTATATAAGAATATTGATAAACATCATTTAATAAAATTTAGGAGAGCTTCCACATAAAGGTTTAAAGAAAGGAATGGATGAAATGAAAAGAGTAAGAGAAAGATTAAAATTAAGTCACATAGACAGCAGGATCTGTTTGACAGGAAACATCACCATCTAAACTTCATGACATTTGACTTAAGCTATAAAGTCAATGTAATGTACACAACACACACATACACATAGAAACACACACACATATATATGTACAGACACATACACATACATATGCACATAATGCATACCAATGCCCATACATATACACGCATGCACGTACATACATTCACCCAGCACATGCATCTGCACACACACACACACACACACACACACATAGACATAGATATACACATATCCATGCAGAATAGACAGATCAGTCAAACAGAGAGTCCAAAAAGAAATCATATACAGAATTTGAATATGTGACAAGGACAACACTCCAATTCAATGAGGGACAGATGTCATGTTTATTAAGTAGCACTGGTGCCACAGGCCATCCATCTGAAAAATTAGTTGAATCCTTCTCCTGTACAAAACGTAACTTCAGCTGGGCATGGTGAAGCATGCCTTGAATCCCCAGCACTTGGGAGGCAAAGATAGGAGGAATGCTGTGAGTGCAATGCCACCCTGAGACAACATAGTGAATTCCAGGTCAGCCTGGGTTAGAGCAAGATACTTCCTTGAAAACCCAAATAAAAATAAATAAATAAGATAACTTCAAAATAGGCTAAAGATACTTTCATAACATAGTTGTAAAAGCCATAGCAGGGAGTTCTTAGAGATGGCATATGGAACCTAGGTGTTGGGGAGACCTCTGTAAGAGACTGAAAAATAATATATATGAGAAATATAGAATTGGAAACTCCTAACTGGTAAACTCTCATGAACAAAACCCATAGGCAAAAAAATGAGCGTTGCAGTCAGCTTCCCGTTGCTGGACAAACACTCCACCAGAAGCAGCTGATAGGAAGAAAGGAGTTTACTTCAGGCTTACAAATTCCAGGGGAACACCATCAATGGAGGAAGAAGCTGGCTCTCTTCCATGAAGTCAAGTAGAGAGACATCACCAACAGTCAGCAAGCACCAAAGAGCAAGCACACACCACAAGACTTCAAACTGCTCTCCACACACCTTAGGGCTGGACTCAGATCCTCCCCTAATATCCAATTACCTATCTCTTTCCCAGTAGAGTTCCACCCACTAAAGACTGACAGTTTAAGCCTGAGTCGATGGGGCCATACATTCAAACAACCAGAATGATTCGAAAAACATTTGTCATTCAGATAGCAGATAAAGACTAATAGTAATAATAGTATTAAATAGACATTTTAAGAAGAAAGGGAGCCTGAATGAAATAAGCAAGGAAATAAAGAGGCAACAAACATATCTTCTGTTATTCATGCTAAATACCAGCAAGCGTATAAGAAGATACTGCACCTCCTACCTGGTTAAGAAACGGATGGTGAAAACACCAACACATCACTTTCATCTCATCAGACTACACGACTCAGAACATCATATTCACAGCTGGGGCAGGGGTGGGGAGGGGTCCTCACACTGCTGGTGCTAGAGGGAATATGAATTACTTCAGGGGCACCTCTGTGTCTGGGCTGGTTTGAGTTGTAGTGATTTTCTTCACTCATAAAACAGATAATGAAGGTTCTCAGCAGAGAAGAATTGTGAAGATTAACAACTGGCCCTCAACTAATCACCATCATTCCTGTCATTAGTTACTCTGGGGTCAAAGCTTTTCCCAGCCATGACCAACCCCAGGCCAGCAGCCCCAGGCCCTGGGGACTGAGTCCATCCTCTTTAATCTTGGGGCCCCTCCTGGGAGATCCAGCTGCAGAGTGGTGCGTGCTCTCTCTTTTTCCTATAGCTCCTGATGACAGTGTAAGGCACAGGAGGAAATTGGGGATAGCGGCGCTGGAGAGATTGCTCAGTGGTTAAAGCACCTGCAAAGCCTAATGACCTGAGTTCGATTCTGACTCACGTATGTCAGATGTACAATGTGGCATATGCATCTGGAGTTCATTTGCAATGGCTGGAGGCCTTGGTGCTCTCTCTCTCTCTCTCTCTCTCTCTCTCTCTCTCTCTCTCTCTCTCTCTCTCTGCAAACCAGTTAGCAAAGGGCAGAAGAGGACCAGCTCCTCTCCACACTTGGTGAGACAGGAAGTCCATAGCCCCTGAGAATCCTGGGAAGGTCACTTGGCAGGAGATGAGATCAGTCATAAGCCCGTCTCTCTGACACCATGAAGGCAGAGGGCAGCATGATTTAGGCAGGAGGCATCTGCCCTTTCCACATTGCTTCTCCTGGGCCCCGTGTCCCTGGAAGGGTGGGGACAGCAGTGTCCACCTGCTCTTTTTAGGTGCCCAGGGCAGGCCTGTGATAGTAGAGGAATGCTTTACAGCAGATTGCATTAGATTAAAAACAAACATCCCAAAGTGGCCAGATGGTTCTGGTTTCTGAGATGTCATTGAGGAGCTGGAAGGGGAGATTCGACAGGATGTGAAAGCAGCAGGTGGAGAAATATACGTGCCCTTCCCTTGCTTTCCCGTCTTATCCCTCCCTCCCTCCCTCCCTCCGTTTGTTCATTCGTTCCTTCCTTCCTCTTCTGACTGAGGGCTGAACCCAGGGCCTTGTACATGTGGGGCAGGTACTTTACCATTCAACTGCATCACACCTCAACCCTTTATTTTATATTTTCTCTTCAGACAGGTGTCACTAAGTTGTTCAAGCTGACCTTGAACTCGTGCTGTAGTTCAGGCTGGCCTTGAACTTTTGATCCTTCTGCTTCAGTTTCCTGAGCAGCTGACATAATAGAAGAGCATTTTCTAACCTGGTTATATGTGGCAGTATTTCCTGCTGCCGTCAGGAGGAAGCAGAACAAGGAAGACCCCCACCAGCCTGCAGTGGTCACCCGTGTCATCCAATCCCTTGGGGCCAGAGCAACAGGATGTTTTAGGGAAAAAGAGTCCTGGCCAGGGCCTGTTATGAAGGAGAGCTGGAAGTACAGGGAAGGAACACAGACAGCAGGTTGTTCAGGTTCACGGTTCCATTCAGCACCCATAGAGATGCAACGGGATACCTTAGAAGATCTGATGCACAGGGGAGAGGAGAGATATGCAGATCTGAGAGTGGCCCAAGATGGAGGAGGCTTTCTGGGCATACCAGGAGGAGCCCCAGGATCTACAGACACTTCTAGAAACACATGCCCAGAGCTGGTGTCTAGGGCTGAGGCTGAGGAGAACTGGAAGATCCTGGAAACTTGCTCACTATCCCCAGTATCTTTTTTAAAGAATATTTTATTGATTTACTAGAGAGAGAGAGAGAGGGAGAGAGAGAGGAGAGGAGAGGAGAGAAGAGAAGAAAGCAAAGAGAAAAACCAACTAACCAACCTGGGGACATATAGCACCTATTGATTTCAACTTTAGGTCTGTACTTCCAATTCCAGCAAAAACAGATAAGGTCTCAGACATTCAATATCCTATTACCAAGAAGCAGGTCCTTCGCCCTAATGACACTGAGCTATTGTTCTTTAACAACCCAGTGACTAGGTGAAGTCTCAGAACCTGGGGGCAAAGGAATATGTTTCCATTGAAAAGACATCGGAGCTACTCACATTGTCAACGTGGCAGGCCTGGGTCCATCTCTCCTTGGAGCCTGATGAACTCATCCACTCAGATATCCAAGGTCCCCAAAGGTTGGCCTGGGTTTCAGGGACACTGTGGTTCTTCCGTATTTTACTGATGTATTTGAGCTGTGGTGTGGGGAACCTCGGTGATCTCTGTCCTACACAAGATGTGACCCTCAAATTCTACATTTTGTGTCTGCTGCACACCATGGACCTGCGGTCCCAAAGCAGAAAGCTGCACATAAGATGATGTCACCAGGAATACAGTCAGCATTGCTGGGGAGGCCTTGCCTGCTGAGGGCTTCTCATGGGAGGGTCACTGGCACAACTTCAAATCATAACTAAACTGAGGTAGCCGCTTAGCTGCAACACACAGACCCAATTTGGGAACCCAAATGACACCACTCTAGTCTCACTGACAGGAGTTATGGCCCTTTAATCAAGGATAGTCTGCAGAATAAGTGAATGTCAGCACAGGGAAATGTGCTTGGAGACATGATATGATCTACAGTTAAAGCCTGTGGATTCTGCATTCACCTACAAAACACTCGACTTCCAGGGCAATTTCTTCTCTAACTAGCTGCCTCTTGAAGGAACCATATGTCTTTTTCATTACAACATCTGCCCTACCTCTGTTGGTAACAGTTCCCAGCTGTGGGGCCACTGACTCCTCACGCAAAGGCCAGCCATGTCCCAGGTATTCAATCCTCCACCTCAGTCCGCAGCACTAAGGCCTCCAAATGGAGCTTCCCTGAGTCCCTCAGGGTGCAGTGCCCTTGACCATAGCTCTGTATTGGAGCCATACTTCCTGCTTTTTCCCAATAAGCTCATAACTAGATATCTTCAGCCCCCTTGTCTGTGCCTATCTTGGTCCCAGATGGAAGGTGATACCTGGTCACTTTGATGCCAAAGCCTTGCTTCACCTCACTGGAACACTGTGTCCTGCAACCTGCTGTCCAGCTGTTGTGAGTCTGTTCATGCTCTGGATTCACCTCCTGAGCTGCACTGGCATTTATTCTGGAGTCTGTGAGTTCATCACTTACTGAAGACGTACCTGCAGGACCTGTACAAGACCCACACACTGTCCTATGCCCTAGACACAGTGGTAAACACGACATCATAATTCCTGCTCTCAGAGGACAGATGGCCACGTGAGGACCAGCACATCACAGACCTGGTATGTCCAGCACTTCCGGTGCAGAATGAAGCCAAGGCTTGTCATGTGACAGCCTCCCCCACTGCCATGGGGAGCACAATATGAAGTTAGAGCTCTTGGAACTTGTACCCACAGCCATTTTCCCTGGCATGAAGCTACCACAATACATGAGCATGCTTCTTTGATATTTGGCCACCCACCCAGTCTATGGTTTCAAGATTCTGAGATGGTGTCTCTGTCACCCTGGCTAATACAAGGGTCTTCTTCCCTTCTCTCGGATGGTGATGACCACTTCATTCTGTTGTAGCCTCACCCACTCCTGGCTTTGGGTAGATATGGATGCCCCCAAGCTGGTCTGAGTCCATCACTAAATTCTAGGATCCAGTATGTGTGGCAGGATCTAATAGTTCAGCTCTGCTGGTCTCCATGGCTACCCCACAGGTTGGGCATCCCTGTCTGCATCTTTTCTGCACCCACAATGAGCAGAGAACAGAGCTGAGCATGGGGTCGATGGAGAGAGACTCTAGAGTCCTTCCCAGAAGCACATAGTTAGGCCACAGAGCTGGCCTGCGGGTCCCAAATACACAGGTGAAGTTTTAGACCCAGAAAGCTGGTCCAGAAGCAAGTGAGGATGCTGCACCCACAGGAAAGCCTCTAGGGTGGGGGCTATCTCATTCAGCATCCGACATCTGGAATGCTTCTTTCTATACCCAACCTTTGGAGGGTATTGAGACACTGTGTCAGTTTTAGGTTGTTTGGTGGGTACACAGAACCCCTGAGATCAGGGAATTGAGGCCTGAACTCTTTCTGATCCTCAGCAAAGTTCAGATTGCAAAGGCAGACTCAAGGACATTCCTGATTTTTTACTTTCAGGGCCCAGTCCCCCTAAACTGACTCAGAACAAACAATGATGGGTACATGTTAAGCTACCAATGACATGTCTGTGTGGACTCCTATCTATCATATGGAGTGCCAGTGTGTACAATTCACCAGGAAGTGTCCCCATCCACCTCTCCTGCCCCCTTCACTCACTTCTGCTTGCAGTTGTATTTACACTGATAATTTTTCCCTATTACCCAGCTCAACAGTAGGCTCAGCCTTCATTACACATTTAGAATCAACTGGGGATTTTTTTAAAGACAACTTTGAAGGAGAAATAGGAGAAAGCTATCTTCTTTCAGGCAGTTAGAGACAGAAGCCCAAAGAGGGAACAAGGAGACACCATTCTGCCCACCTCGGCAAAACTGAAATTTGGATCTCATCCTGTCATCCCAAAATAGCTGCTATTGACTTCTGGCTTTTTCTTCTACTGGGCCTCTCTGGGTCAACCCTCTATGTCCACAAACCAATCAGATCTTGGCTCTTCCTGAGTCTTGAGTCGGAACCAATCAGGTCTCTGTTTACACATCTGAGCCTGATGAGGGTGCTCAACCTTATTGGATGTCTGAACCATTTAAAGGAGGTTGCCCACATGCCCCAGCCCTGCTCTTCCTTTTGCTCTGAGCATCCCGGGGAGTCTGTCGCCTCCTCCCCAGCCTGGCTGGAACTAGCCTTGCTGGGAAGAGGAGAACACTTATCTTGATTTGGGAATTTTTCTTCTTGCCTTGTATTTGTCTCGTGCTCTGGGGGACCTTCTCATTCTGATTATATGTAAGATTTATCTGTGAACCTTCACTATTTCTTAATTCTCTCAGGTCTGTTATTTGAAGGGGCTTCTATGTCTTATCTTTGTGTGTGTGTGTGTGTGTGTGTGTGTGTGTGTGTGTGTGTGTGTGTGTTTGCACCAGCCTTTTCTTAGATATCAGTTTCCCCTAAATAAACCTTACAAAGCATGATTTCTCCCTAAATAAACTCAATAATTCTATAATTTATTCTTCTTGAGTCGATTTTATCAATTCTTGGTTAAAAATAGGATCAAGACCCAAATACAGGTTCACAAGTTTGGGAGACCCCTCCTGAACCCTAAAATCCTGCATCAATTAATTCCCTGACCCATGGAATCAAATATCTGTGGACAGAGGCTATAGGCATCCATATTCTTTAAGCTCCCACTGATTAAAGGCAAAACTTGGTTGCTTATGTGGAAAACTTTCAGGTTCAAAATACAGGTGAGTAAGTAGCTAATCACAAGCTCCCTCCTCTGGGGCAAGAGCCATCTGGGACAGAGAGATACAGGAGAACAGGCCAATGAGAAACTTGTGTGACAGTGAGCAGGGTAGGGAGAGGGGGTGTCATGAAACCCCTGACCCAAATTCCATGAACCCTGGCAGAACTAAAGCCCAGCTTGCAAACCTTGAAGGCAGCATCTGCAGATAGGAAGCTGAAGGTGTTTGATCTCCAGAGAGGTGAAGTAATTTTGAAGAGCACAGATGTTGCTGACGATGTAGATGTCTCCCAGGGCAGACCAGGAATTCTGCTCATGGGCGCAGCCACTGGAAGAGAGTCAGCTCATTTGTGCCTGGTTTTGGATGGTGAATATTTTTCTCATAACGTCCCCTTCTAACAACCCTGTGGCCTCTTGCGCACCTCAGAAGTCTGATGTCAGAGCAGAAAATAAAAGTGCTTTGAAGCAGAAATTCCTGGGATTGAAATCTTTCTTGGCATTCACTAGCCCTGAGTCTAACTGCCCCCTTTGTGACTTTCTTTATCTGCAAAAAGGGGTCAGGAATTCACAGAGCAAATATCTAAGGAGCATCTGCCTGCCATGTGCAGGGCATTGCTTAGCATGCAGGAGACAGAGTAGACAAAAATTACTGTCTTCTTGGAGTTCGCATGGTGCTTAGAAAGAAATGCACAGTAAACCTGCACAAAAGCAAAGCACACAGCATGGGTAATATTGTGAAATGATAAAACGGGGGAAGGGGAAACTATCTATAATATGGATACATACATATAGATATGTAGATATGTATACATATGACTTGCATGCAGAATTTGGGGAGATTTTTGAAAATTAGCTTAAGGGCCATCTCTCTCCTTCAATAGAGGGCTCTCACCTCTTCTAGGTGGCAAAAGGAAGCCACATGCAGCTCTGAAAGCAGCCTTAAAAGGCCATCCAGGCCAAATCAAGAGCCAAATGCGCTACACATTAGTAACAGGGCTCAATGTTTGGTAAATCATCAGGATAAAACTTCCTGCCAAGAAAGAAGCCTTTTGGTAAATGAGCCTACACTGTGTTGTGTTCAGGAAAAGTAATGGTGTCTCTGGTGGCAGGCTTAGCTTCTCAGATGAGTACCTGAGGAAATCGGCCACAGCATTTCATGGAAGGCAATTTGGAAACATCCCAGAGACACCCTGACCCCTGCTCCCCAGGGACATCAGAATCTTGACGCCATTGCCGGCCTAAAGGAAGCCTAAGACACTCCAATTGGTACAATCTAAAGGGTTTGAGAAGCAGAACTTTAATTCCTTATGCAGGAACTGAGAATGAGGTGACAGGCCACCAAGAAGGAGGCCAGGAGAGTTGTGGTATGCTTCTCCAATGCCCTGCCCTGTGTGGACAGGATCCTGGTCAGACATGATCACACAGGCACACAGAGGTTCTCACTAAACCCTCCTTTATCCATCGAGATTCAGTCTGCCAAAGACCACCGAGGCAGGGAGAGCCAGAGGAAGAAACTCAAGACAAGAGTCCCCTTCATGTCATGGCAATTTCAATTTCATGGCAATTGAGGGGACAAGAGACTCAGAAGGACATTGTCCCCCTGGTTTATAAACTCCAGTAACAAACAATCTCAGACCTTGTTGGGCATGCCCCTTGGAGGGCATGGCCTGTGCCAGGTGCCAGGCCCTTGAGCTTCTACTTCCACAGGGAAGGAGTGCCTCCCATCACGGGTCCCACCAACATCAAGTGATCGCCTGGCAGCTAGCCTGCTGGAGGGAAAGAGAGAGTGGCTGAGCCAAAGTATATAGAGTCCTATGGCAGGGAGTGAAAGTAATATGCAAGTGACATATATCACTCCTGCTCATGTCCCCTTGCCTAGAAGCTAAGTTGAGGCCAAACACTCAATGCAAGGGAAAATTGTGAACTACAATTAATTCCTCTTTTCATTTTTGTGACAACATGCCTGACAAAAGTTAAGTAAGGGAAGTTCATTTTCCTCTTGGTTGGAGGGGACACACTCAGTCCATCATGGTGGGGAAGCTGTGGTAGCAGGGATGCAAGGCTGCTGGTCACATGGCATCTGCAGCCACGGAACAGGAACAGGGAGAGGTGAACACTGGTGCTCACCTGGCGTTCTTTCCTTTCCCGTTTTACTCATTCTGGGATCTGAGCCCAGAAGATAATGCCGTCTACACTCAGGCCGGGTCTTCCCTCCTCAGTTAAACTTCTCTGCAAACACACAGACACAGCCAGAGGTGTGTCTCCCGGGTGATTCCAAATCCACTTAAGTTGACAACGACGATGAACCATCACTTTCCCACAACAGTGTCATCTCTGCCAGAGCCCCTTGTGGTGACAGAGTAGAAGAGAGATCTGCAATCAGCACAGGCAGAGAACAGCCTATCCTGGACCGCTGCTTATCTCTGCTCCATTTGCTAGCATACAGTACCTTCCAAACATGAGTGACGACGAAGGTCAGGTGAGGATGCATGTGTTCACACCCGAGGTTCTGTTCTGATTTTATTTCACCTGGCATCTGAGCGGCTATGTGGGAGTTTGGTCCAAGCACTGAAACAAAATTGCCTAAAAATACCTTATCAGAATTGATATTTCATCATGTATTGGCCCAGAAATCTTCTGATTAGTTCTATAGCTCAAGTCTGGGAGCAGCAAAATGGAGTGCCTTCCAGATCAGCACTGTGGCATCCCCTGGTTGTGTTCTGTTTGTGATCAACTCCACATTTCTGGCAGTCAGTAGGCAACATCTTCAAAAAGTAGAGAACCTAGGTGAGAACCCACTGGGGATGGGAGCAGTCTAGCTGGGCCCTGCTCAGCTGTCTTCATGACTCAGTCTACTGCCATCAGCACTGTTGGCTACAAAGTCCAGGCCCAAGAACCATGCAAGTAAGTTACAAAAGTCTAATGTTTCAAAGGAAGTCTGCAGTCCTATGTTGGACCACACTCACAGTCATCCTGGGTTACAGGTGGGACATATCCAAAGGCGACCTTACTCTGGGGATCAGCCAGATATCCACAGCATGAAATCCTCCAGTCTGAGCACACTGAAACCAAACTCTGGTCATTACTAATAGAAGTAATCCCATAATGCTTAACAACAGTGGAATCTCTGAGAGCCCTTGGACCACACCCACCCACAAGGAGGGAAGTGAAGAGAGAGACAAAGGAAAGAATATATGCATTACTTTTAATCAGTCAAGATTATATGTATGGGAACTTTCTGAGACTTTTATGTTGCCTATGCATGGAGGCAGAGGGAAGTTTTACAGGGGTGTCCACAGAGAAGTCCCTGGGTGGGGGTGAGCATTCCTGCTCCTTTCTATCTGAAGTGAGATGCTACCAAGTTGTATCTCTGTGAGATCCATCATTTGAATGCTTTTCCCCTCTAAAACTCTGTTGAAATCAACCACCATTGAAACAATATTGGGATGTAAGTGGTAATTAGGACACATGGACTTCACCCTGTGTGTGGGATTGGTGGTATTTTTCAGAATGGCAGAGAATACTGGGGAGGCCCAAGATCCACAACAAGAAAATACAGCCAACTGCTCACCTCTACCATATCTACAGGTTCCTGGAGAAACCACAGAGGAAGCAGCTGCATGAGTAGTGCTCCCAATGCTAACCTGACAACCACCTCCAGGGAAATGGCAACAAACACAGAGGTGAACTGTAACAGAAACACAGAGACCATAGAGAACACAACACTGCAAACAAAGTGCTAACACACCCAAGGCCCAGGGATTGATGTGGCAGAGGGGATGGGAAGATTGTGAGAGCCACAGGGGGTGATATAAATAAGTTCACCCTTTTTGTTCTGGTAGAGGAAGAAGGGGCTCTTCAGAAGCCAAAAACTTAATCTAGGACTCCCCAGCTTCCAGAACTAGGAGGAAATCAACTTCTGCCCTTCATAGACCCAACCTGAAGCATTTTGTTCTAGAAGCACACAATAGACAGTCCCTGCGCCATAGCTGCCACATCTAGAGAAGGGTCAGCATAAGAGCTGGGAAGTTGGCTGTGTTGGTACAGCACCTGCCTTGCAAGCAAGCATGAGGACCTGAGTTCAGTCCCCAGGAGAACATGAGTTTGATCCCCAATTCCCATGTGAAAATGTCAAGTATGTTTGCTCAAGCTTATATTCCCAGTGCTAGAAAGACCGAGACCGGTAAGTTTCTAACTGGTGAATTCCAAGCCAATGAAAGACCTGGTCTGAAGTACAGGTGGATGTCATCCTAGAGGAATGACAGACACTGCGACTGCCTTCTGACCTCCACACTTATGTTCACACGTGTAATTCCCCTACCTCCCCACCCCAGACACACAGACATGCGCACACACTTAAAAATTTTGTAAAGAAGTATTTGATCCCTAAGGGCTAAATCAGTGGTACCTCTTATTATCATTATTGTGACCCAAGTGGTGCTCAGCCATGGCCCTCTCTTCCTAGAAGTCTGAAGTCAGAACTTTCCAGGCCCTCTCCATAGGGTTTACATTTCTGACCCTTACACACAGATGGAACAAGGCTGGCTTAAGACTGACTCTCACTCCAAGAGTTCCTTCTAATTGGAAGCCCTGGGAACGTGAAAGACTTGGGGCCAGTGATTTTTGATGTCCTGAAGCCCTTCAGAGACCATGGACAGTTTCCAGTAAGCTGAGTTCGGCTGCTGTTCTGACAAGCTGGGTCAGATTTCCAGGAAGCTCACTTCACGCCACTTGCTCTGCAGCATCTTCGTCAAGAAATGCAATTAGCAGCTAAAAGCATGGATGGAGAGTAGTCAGATTGCCTTCTCCCCAGGAGGCCATCAGTCAAAGAGCAGACATAGGCAACCTTACACCATGCTACTCCTGGCTTTGTTTCTTAATGGAGTTGGCTCCTTGACCTCCCGAGGCGGGCACATCCAGCATGAACAGTTAACTGTGAAGGCATGGGCCAGGAATAGTGAGGAAGGGTGTGGGGTCCCCATCCTTTCAGACTCCATTGATTGTTTTGTTGTGTGAAGGAGTAGCTGGTGGTTAGGGACAAGGGAAGGGAGGGGAGGGCATGGTGTGTCTGGTATGGTAGAAAGCATACCGGAGACTATGTTCAAATGAAAACCTCTTTGTTCCTTGGGTTTTGCATCTATAAAATGGAAGGAGTGATTGCAAATATGTCATGG
>PVHP010006857.1:12199-59029 GCA_004024765.1 Zapus hudsonius | reverse complement strand
CACAGGTGAGAACCCCCCTGCCCACCACAGATGAGAGCCCCCCTGCCCACCACAGGTGAGCACATGGGCACTGCAAGGGCACATACATCACACACCACACTATACACACACACCCCCCAAAACAAAGCAAAACAAAAAAAGGAATGGGGAAATGGCTCAGTGGGTACAGGGCTTGCTGTGTGCAAGCACGAGGACCTGCGCTTCACATCCATGCAAATGCTGGGCACAATGTCAGCTGCCTATATTCTTAGTCCTGGGAGACAGAGATAGATAGGTCTCTGAGGCTTGCTGACTAGGTAGAGCGGAATTGTGATCCAGGTTTGGTTAGAGACTCTGTCTCAAAAAAATAAGCTGGTGGCTGGAGAGATGGCTCAATGGTTAAGAGCACTTCCTGCACAAACATAAGGGCCTGAGGAGAAGAAGGCCTTAGACTGGTCCAGTTCCCTCCTCGGTACTCACATCATAAACAGCTGGGTGTGGCCAGCTTGTCTAACCTCAGTCCAGTAGGGGAGCAGAATCTGAGAGTCACAGGGTTTGCAATGCAAGCTCCGGGGTCAGTAAGAGATTCCAGCTCAAATAAGAACGGTGTGGGGGGATCAATGGTGTAGGATACCTGCTCCAGCCGCTGCAGGCGAGTGCACCCTGTTGCAGGCGACTGAAGGGGGTGCACGTGAACACATACAGGTGGATAATCATACACAATACACACCACATCCCCCTCCACACACACAAGCAAGCAAAATAATAATAATAACAACGGGCGTGGTGGCGCATGGCTTTAATCCCAACGCTCAGGAGGCAGAGGTAGGAGGATTGCTGTGAATTCGAAGCCATCCTGAGACTACATAGTGAATTCTAGGTCCTGGACTAGAGTGAGACCCTACCTAGAAAAACCAAAAATAAAAAATAAAAAAATAAAATTGTTTTGCCAGACGTGGTGGCACACACCTTTAATCCCACAAAACAAGCAAAAATAGCCCTCCCAGAACAAAACAAAAGCAAGCACCCTATCTCTAAATGATATCATCTTCTGAAGTTCTGGGGGTTAGGACTTCACTATGGGAGCCTTGAAGAGGACACAACTTGCATACAATTCCAGGACCCCTTCTTTAGGGTCAAGGTGTTTCTGTGTCTAATCTGTTCTGTTTCTGGCCTCTTTCTGTCCATCTGCCTCGTTGCCATCCCATTTTGTGCCTGTGGCAGACATTGCTAATCCCTCCTGGCAGCCTTTCCTGCTGAAGCAAGCTACAGACCTGCGTCCTCATCAGCACCGTCTCCAGGCACTCTGCCAGCCAATGCCCGCTGGTTAAGACCTTGCAGAAGAGAGGTTGAGCCTGGGGAGGTGGTGGGCAGGGAGTGCTGGAATACATCTAATCTACAAACACCCTGCAATCTGTCCGTTTGTCCATCTGTCCCAGGTTATCTGTCACTGCAGACTCATTGCCAGCTCCTTCAGAAACTGAAGTCTCAGTCACCCATGGGCCTAGGCCTGCCAGGGAAGGGGACTGCTCTGTTCTCCTGCTCAGTCAACAGACGCACTACTGCAGGAAGAGTGCTCTGTTTGGGATGGGCTGGTTGCCTGCCTCCTAGAAGCCACACTATGCACTGAGGTTTGAGTGGGGTCCCTCCCAAATCCAAGTATTATAGGGCTGGAGATGGCTCAGTGGTAAGAGTGCTTGCCCGAGGGGCTGGAGAGATGGCTTAATGGTTAAGGTCTTTGCCTGTAAAGCAGAAGGAACTGAGTTTGATTCCCCAGGACCCACGTAAAGCCAGATGCACAAGGTGACACGTGTGTCTGGAGTTCATTTGCAGTGGCTGGAGGCCCTGGTGTGCCCATTCTTTCTCTTTGTGTCTGCCTCTCTCTCTCTCTCTCTCTCTCTCTCTCTCTCTCTCTCTCTCTCTCTCATGCTCTCTCTCAAATAAATAAATAAATAAATAGAAAAAATATATAGAAAGAAATAGCACAAGCTCCAGGTTCAGTGAGAGACACTGAGTCTTATTCCTTCTACCACTGCAAGCGAACTCCACTTTGTGCATCTGGCTGTATGTGGGTCCTGAGGACTCAAACCTGGGCTGCCAGGCTTTACAAGCAAGTGGCATTAACCACTAAGCTATCTCTCCATTCCCCCCGAATCTTATTTCTTAAGGGAACCCACCGTCCTCCTCTGGCTTCCATTGGCTTCCACTGGGATGCACACAGGGCACCCGCACACGCCCAAAACAAGGCGAGAGCATTAGGAAATGGGGCAGCGTTGCCATGCCCGTTGCCATGCATATCTGTAACCTCGGTCCAGCAGGGGAGCAGTGACCCAGTAATTTTTGGAACCCCAAAAGCTCCTTAATTAGTGAAAGGAAACTTTGGCTCAAAACAAGGTCAGGTGGAAGAGCAAGGGAGTGGTTCACCAGATCCTCTTCCTCCAGAGGCAAATGACCCATGTGACCCCACACATTATAGTGATTGTATAGGGTACTGCAAGGGCTGATCCAGGCATGGTGGTGCACGCCTTTAATCCCAGTATTTGGAAGGCCGAGATAGAAAGATTGCTGTGAGTTTGAGGCTAGCCTGGGACTACAGAGTGAGTTTCAGGTCAGCCTGGGCTAGAGCGAGACCCTACCTTGGAAAAAGAAAGAAAAAGAAAGAAAGAAAGAAAAAAAGAAAGAAAGAAAGAACAGAACGGGGAGACAGCTCAGCAGTTAAAGGTGCACTTGCAAAACCTGACAGCGTAGGTTCAATTCCCAAGTAACTACATGACCAGACCCAGCAGGTACACATGCATCTGGAGGTCGTTTGCAGTGTCAAGAGGTCCTGGTGCACCCATACTCTGTCTATCTCTGTCTTTCTCTCTCAATTTTTTTCAAATTAATAAATTTAAAATATATTAAAAAAGAGAAGTGGGGGGGATTCCCCACACAGTTGGTGTTCTATTGGGAGCAGAAAGCAGAAACAGGAGAACTGTGGGCTTGGGAAATTGCAGGTCTGTTTCGAGGAAATACATGGGTAAGAGATAGAGAGGACATCTGACAGCTCTGGCCTCCACGCAGGTACGTGAGGCATGTACGTTTGTACACATGACACCACACACCCCACATGTGTGCAAAAGAGAGTGTCCTCCATGCTTTTTGCCTTTCACCATGTTAGGATGTTGCACTTTGACTTTCTTCCTTTATTCATGCGGGTTAGGTAGGCACCCCACCACTGAACTACGCCTCCACCTTTAGATGTTGACACTGAATACTGGACCAGGGAACAGTGATACAATAAACTCTGGTCTTTTCTGAGTCAGCTCGTGTCAATCGGGAGACGCCATTTGGTTGGTAGAGTGCTTGCCTAGCATGCAGGCAGCCCTAGATTTGATCACTAGGACGGTGTAAACTGGGTGTTCTCCTGAACCTTAGCACTGGGAAGGTGGAGGTAGGAGGATCAGAAGTTTGAGATTATCCTTGGCTATATATCAACCTTGAGGTCAGCTTGGGCTACATAGGACCCTGCTACAAAAAAAAAAAAAGTTATCCAGTTTCAGGTATTCTGTTACAGCAGCTCAGAATGGTGTAAACCTGGTAAAGCCTCTGCATACCTCAAGTGACAGCAGGAGACCCCTGAATGTCACACAACATGGCAGGTACACTGGGGCACAAATACCATTGGTCCAGTTCAACCATGGACATACAGGCGTTGGATTAAGAGGCATAGATTGTCAAGAGCTGAAAGTCATCTTCAGTTACATAATGAATTTGAAGGCAGCCTGGGATTCATAAGATCCTGTCTCTAAATAAATAAATAAATGAATGAAGAGCAGGTGTACTGGTGTCTACCTATACTCCCCAGCACTTGGGATGATGGAGGCAAGGATCAGGAGCCCAAAGCCAGCCTATATAAGACCCTGCCTCACATACAGGAGCAGAGAGAGAGGAGAGAGAGAGAGAAAGAAAGAGAGAGAGAGAGAGAGAGAGAGAGAGAGAGAGAGAGAGAGAGAGAGAGAGAGAGGAGACTAGGATGACTCAGGCATCAGCTGGCTTGGCATCAACTCTTCCCTTGATCATGGTCGGGCTGGGTCATGGTCGGCTGTTACCTTAGACAGGTGAGCTGAGGACGGGGCTTCTCACCTGTGTGATAGGGCTGCTGCAGAGACACAGGTGGGGTGCTTTGCATGCAGCAGTTGGAATGCATAAGCATTCAACTCTCTTGCTTATTCATCCACTAATTTATTCAATAATAGTTATTGAGCATTCGCTATGTGCTTCTGCTAATTAGGGTCTGGGAATGTAGTGTGAAAAGCTAACTAATAGGCACTTCAAGTTCATTCTTATTTCTATTATTATTGCACATCTTTGGCTTTAAGCAGCTCCTAATATGCCGGTGAAATCAGGGCAAGCTTGGCAGAGGTGACCTGGGAACTAGCAGTAAGGGTATCTGCGAAAGGAGAGAATCTAGGACAATTTGGAGCTGGGGGAAGCTTTCCTGGAGAGGCGTTCAGCAGGCGTATATATCAAGAACTTATTTGTGGACTGGATAGATGGCTCAGCAGTTAAGGTGCCTGCCTGCGAAGCCTAATGACCTGGATTTGATTTCTCAGTATTCACATAAAGTCAGATGCACAAAGTGGCCCATGCATCTGGAGTTTGTTTCCAATGGCTAGAGGTCCTGGTGTGCCCATTCCTTTGGTCTCTGCTTGAAAATAAATCCTATATATGCTCTTGTGGTAATCGTGGCAGAATTCTTCGGGGAGCTGGGGATATGCCGGTGTATAAGATGGAGGTTCCGGGCTGGAGAGATGGCTTAGCAGTCAAGATGTCTGCCTGCAAAGGAGAAAGACCTGAGTATGATTCCCCAGTGCCCACAGAAAGCCAGATGCACAGGGAGGCACATGTGTCTGGAGTTTTGGTGTGCCCATTCCCCCTCTCTCTATTTGCCTCTTTCTCTTTCTCACTCTCTCTCAAATAAAACAAACAATTAAGTAAATAATATATATATATATATATATATATATATATATATATATATATATATATATATATATATATATATATATATATATATTAAAAAGGATGGAGGTTCCTCCCTCTCTGGGCTCACAGCCTTTTGGAGATGACAGTCAGGTAAACAGGTCAGTGGTCAGTGCTGAGATGACAAAGAGACACTGAGCTTCATCTTCAAACTTCAGTCAGGTGACTATGAGCAGCCTTTGGGCACCGGAGGGGAGTAGTGCTGGGAGCTAAGCCCCTCCACCCCAGCTGGAGTGCTGTGGAGGGTTACATTGTTTCTGAGGAAACAGTTGCAGAAAATAGACATTAAGCATGCTCAAGCAGATAGGGAATGTGCTTGACAGGTTCAGTGGCTTGGGGGCAGGTTGGCCCAGGGGCTCAATAATATCGCTAAAAACCAGTTTTTCAGTTTTTTTTCCCATCTCTTCATGGTGCCCCAGGCAATGTTGGCTTTTCTGTACATCTCCCCTTTCTCTCTCTCTCTACCTCCCTCCTTCCTCCTTTACCCCTGCTGTGCCCAGGTAGGGGCTCACTCTAGCCCAGGCTGATCTGGAACTCACAAAGATCCTCCTATCTCAGCCTCCCAAGTTCTGGGACTAAAGGTGTGTGTTATGCCAGACTGGCTCCCTCCCTCCCTTCCTATTTATTTGAGTTAAGATCTCTCCCTATGGTTCAGTCTGGTCTCAGACTTGCTTTCTAGTCAAGAAAGACTTTTAACTTCTGATCCTCCTGCCTTGACCTCCTGAGTGTTAGGATTACAAGCGTGTTTTAGGTGGTTTTGGGGTGGAACCATGCATACTAGGCAAACACTATTCACTGAATCACACCCCAGGCCTCTTGACCTCTTCTGAAGAAGTGATGACGTCCAGGGCCTTTGGAAAGGCAGGCATTGGTATTAGGATGGATTAAGTCCACAGCACCATATGGAACAAGAAGGGGAAATGGAGATTAGGGGCAGGTTTTGAAGGTGATCAGTCATGCTAAGGAGTTTGAAGGTAATCCCAGGATAATGAGCAGTAGAGGATTTATTGGAGTGGGTTTTAGAATTTTTTTATTGTTTGGTTTCTTGAGGTAGGGTCTCACTCTAGCCCAGGCTGACCTGAATTCACTAGGTAGGTAGTCTTGGGCTGGTCTCAAAGTCACATCAATCCTCCTACCTCTGCCTCCCGAGTGCAGGGAGTGTGTGTGCCACCATGCCAGGTTTAGAATTTAAAATTTAATTTTTTGTGTGTATGTGATGTGTGTGTAGTGTCTGTACATGTGTGTGCAGATGCATGCATCCTGTGCACACACATGCAGAGGTCAGAGGAGAACATCCGGTGTCTTCCTTTTCTGCTCTTGACAGTCACTGAACCTGGAGCTGCCATTTTTTGGTCAGACTGGCTGTCCAGTGAGCCTTAGCAATTCTCCCATGCCTAACCCCCCAGGCCTGGGATTACAGGCATGTGTGGTCCCACCCAGCTTTCTACATGGTCCTCAGGCAAGGGTCCCCAGAGCAGGTTTTAGAAAGATTATCCTGGCTTCGGAGTAAAGGAGAGATTAGAAGAGGCCTGAGGAGGAGGGGGAGACCAGGTCGTGAGGAGGCTCCGTGGTGGGAGGAGGGGAAGGCTGGGCAAATGGGAGATTTCAGACCAGTTTTGCACAGACCTGAGAAGTAGCCCATGAAGATATGGAAGCTTGGGGACATAGCCAGAAGGCGCTATCACAGCCTGGGGAACGGAAGGATGCAGATGGAGCCCATAAGAGCACCACTAAGGGTTGGCAGGCCAGCCAGGAGGGACTGGTGACTGGACTGCTCATCTAAAGACCCCACCACCGGTGCCCTTGGCAGACTGCACCATTGGGGACTGAGTAGGAGGTGAGAACAAGGAGAGAGGGGTGTGAACAACCCTCCCAGCTTGGGAGGGCTGGAGAAAGGCAGCAGTAGAAAGCAGCAGGCAGCCAAGGCGGGCAAGGCTGGAGTTAGGATGGTTTCTGGCTCTGAAGGCAAAGCAGGGATGAGGGAACCAAGGCTCTGAGAAGAGGGCTGGGGCAGCCTGGGAAGGCACGCTTACACCCCAAGGAGAAGAAAACAGCTGAATCTGGGGCCCAGGAGCAGGCTGTGGAAGTGGGAGGCAAGCCATATGCTGAAGGCCGCATGGTAGGGGTAGTGGGAGACCATGAAGGGGGCAGGAGGGTGCGCATTGTAAGGTCTGAAGATGTGCTTGGACATAGCAGAGCTCACCCAGCAGTCCGGAGGGAGGCATGTGGATGGGTGGGCCAGGTTGGTGTTTGAAGGGTAGGTGAGGCATTCTGGAGTACTAGGTGGGGGTCAGGGGATGGTGAGCACACCTGTTTGGCTAGATCAGACCAGGCTGGGCAAGCCTTGTGGGAAGATAGTAGGGAACCATGGAAGGAGCAGGAGTGGGCCATAATGGAAGGAGTACTGAAGCATCTGCATCTAGCTATGTGTGCACCATGAGTTGGAGGGATCAGGCCAAGCCCGGGATCTGGAGTTGTTGGCAAGCCTAAAGGGAAGAAGCCATGGAGGAGGAGCTCTTGTTCAGAGGAGAAGCTCTTGTTCAGAGGAGAGCTGCAGGAGTCCCTCTGCAGGTCCATCACAGCAAAGGGGATGGTCTCAAGCTGGACTGTAGGTTATAGGCTGCTTCATATGGCAATGAGCCAGGGACAAAGGAGCAGCCTGGAGGCTGGGGGCAGGCAACTCTGGTTTCAGAATGAAACTCACATTGGTGGATCTGTTTGCTACATTCTAAGACATTATTGGATCCTTGTGATAATCAATGAGGTAAGAATTTTCATTCCTTTTTAATATTTTTAAATGTTTTATTATTTATTTATTTATTTAAGAGAGACAAAGAGGCAGACAGAAAGACAGTGAGTATGAGCACCAGAGCTTTTTTTAAAATATTTTATTTATTCATTTTCAAGCAGAGACATACAGAGAGAGAGGGAGAGAGAGAGAGAGAGGGAGAGGGAGAGAGCGAGGGAGGGAGAGAGAGAGGGAGGGAGAGAGAGAGAGAGAGAGAGAGAGAGAGAGCACCAGGACCACCACTTTGTGGGTCTGGCTTATGTGGGTCCTGGGGAATTGAACCCAGGGCCTTAGGCACTGGAGGCAAGTGCCTTACCCGCTGAGCCATCTCTCCAGCCCTCCTTTTTAATATTTATTTATTTCTGAGAGAGAGGGTGGGGAGAATGGGCATGCCAGGGCCTCCAGAGCTGCTGCAGATGAACTCCAGATGCATATACACCACTTTGTGCATCTGACTTTATATTGATATTGGGGAATTGAACCTGGGTCTTTAGGCTTTGCAGGCAATCACCTTAACTGCTGAGCCATCTCTCCAGCCCTTCATTTCCCTTTAGACACAGAACAGAACAGAGACTCAGAGAGGACAAATATCTCACCTAAGGCTGCGCACTTAGGGAGAAGCAGCGCTGGGATTGGGGGCGGTGGGAGCTTCCTGGCCTCTTTGCCCCTATGTATTCCCACTGCTCTCTGCTGCATGCGACTTTGTTCTGGGAGGCTCTGGGTGGGGCTTGCTGGAACAGATCGAAGGCTTAGTGACTCCAATGGCCCAGAGTGAGGATCAAGGTCTAGGCACCTATCTCAGAAGTTTGGGCTCCTCGGTTACCAGGCTCAGCCTCCCTGGGAGACATCGTGCCCACGTGAAGGTGGTCCCTCTGGTCCACGTTGCTACCACCAGAGGGCGCAGCTGTCGCCAGGAGCCGGTAAGGGGAAGCCCCTTCCAATAGTTTCTGGATCTCAAGGAGGCTCCTGGAGCTTACGGTTGCCCTCATGGAATTCCCTGTTGTTTTCCTGTCGTCTGTCTCCAGCTTGGCTCAGGGAGTCAGATTTCCCCAGCCTGGGGTGTCAGGAAGTCTGGGGTCCCCTCTCTGATCTCATGCCTATTTCTGCACTGTCTCAGTACTTCCTTTAGCATCTGTGCTGAGGTGGTGCCAACACCAGATTGCTACCTGTCACCTCACCCCTTTCCCCCACCACTGGGGGAGGGTAGGTGGAACTGGGTGAGTGTGGGGGGGGATCACCACCAACAGGGTCGAGGTGGAGAGGACAGCCAGCCAGAAGGCCCCCAGGGGCAGAGGGCCAGGGGGGAAGAAGCACTGTGGAGGGGGGGGGCTTACTAATTCCACTGGAGCTCTCTCTCCCCAAGCCCCTCCTTGACAAGGGGAGCAACCCTCACCCCAAACTGCTCAGCTAGGTTTCTCCCTTGGTCCAGCTCCCCTCTCTCCTCCACCCTAGGCCTGCCAGCCTGCTTCTTTCCCCAAGTTTAGCCCCTTGGCCGTGGCCACTGAGGGCCTGGCGGGGGTCCCAGGCACCACACCACAGAGGCCAGCCTCCAGCCTCTGCTCAGGGACAGTCCCAGTCTGTCTGGCAGGGCTGGCCAGTGAGGGATTGGTTAGAGCTGCTCCCGCCTTAGGGAGGAGGGGAGGCTGGTGGCTCACCCAAGGTCACCCTTCTTTTCTTTCCCAGCATCCCTGTACAACCTTTGTCCCTCTGCCTCACCTTGAGGAGGGAGGAGGCAAGATGCCAGGCCAGCCCAACACTCTGGAGTCCAACCAAGGGAAAGGCTTCATGGGCTCCTGACATCCCTTCCCTCAGCCAATGCTAAGTGCCTGCTGTATGCCAGCCCCTGTGAACACTGCAGTCACACACACCATGCTAAGTCCCTGAGCTCTCTGGGGGCGCTGGCCCAGTCCTCTGGGGATCTCAGGGCTAGAGTCTTCCAGAGCCTAGGCTGAAGAGGTAGGGGCTTGTGTGCGGTTGGGCAAATTGCGGTGTCGTCTGGACAAACGCGCCTGGTCATGGGCTGGGGCCTGCAGCACCAAGATGAAGGCGAGGCGCTGTTGTGGTCTGCCTGGTCTTTCTCCCACTGCAGGGCTAAAACCATCCGTCAAAATGGCGGGAGTGCATTCCCGGGAGACGGTGCTCTCAGCGAGCTGGCAGGTGGCCTCAGGGAGGTGAGGGGCCGGCTGCCTCTCTGCTTCCTCAGGCTGGATGAAAGGAGAGGCTGGTCCCTGGCTGCCTCTCTCCCTCCCACACCCCAAGTTCCTGGCCACGTGGCACCTCTGCCCCCCCAGGCCTGGGGATTTGGGGAACCAGGGAAAGGTGAGTGGTATTCGAGGTGCTGCTGTGACTCTGTCCAGTGGCACAGTCGCACCCCACAGTCCCAGGAGCCCCAGGGCGGCAGGGAGGGGGTGCTGTCTCTTTAAGAGCCTCCAGGCTGCTGGGAGCAGATGGCCAGACCGGCCGGGGCCCCTTGTCCTTTGTGCGCCTTTGCACAAAAGAGGGGGCCAGCTGGGGAGGGGGCGGCTGCAGCAGGTGGGAGGGGTGGGGGCATTACCCCTCCCCCGCCCTCGCCTTGGCCCCTTTGGGAGAAGGTTGCTCTCTGGGAACTGAGTGACCCACCTCTCTTGGCCTTGGGGCCCCCAGACTCCTCAAATGCCTCCGTGATGTGCCCCACCTCGGGGGCAGAAGCACTCCCCCCACTCTAGGATTCTCCCTGCCCCCTCCTGCTTTGGAGCAGCGAGGACCAAATTAGGTCCTGGTGTGTGCGCAGGGCGGGAGGTTGAGGGACAGAGGGAAGCCAGCGGCCGGGGTTCCTTCTAGCAGGAGCGTGGGCACCTGGGGGAGACCAGAAGGCCTGGGGTGAGGTGGGGCCTTTGGCCCAGGACCCTAGGTCTGAGTATGCAAGAAGGCTGCAGGTGGGGGATGGGAGGCCCCCATGGAGGCCCTGCCTAATGGGCGCCAGCCGCAAGATGAAAGACGCCATCATAGGAGAGGGTAGTGTGCACGAGGCTTGCCAGCCAGGCAGAAGGGACAGAAGTGAGAGCACCTCCCTAAAGGGTGGAGGTGTTGGAGACAGGGCTGGCCTCCTGCCACCCAGGAGGATCGCCAAGAGGATGCTTCGCATCTTGGAACAGACCCTCTTCGCTTAGCTCGCCTTTGGTTCATTCATTCTCTTAGTTTGTCGGGCATCTTCCCACCCTGAGGCTTGGTGCCCAACCCATGATTTAAGAGGAGGAAAAAAGGCCCCACAGTCCCGGCCCGAGGAGTGGCGGGCAACGTGGCCGCTGTCTGGGTGGCCTCTGTGGCCCGACAGCACCGGAGCCGCGCGGCCCAGCCGGAGGGAAGGCGCCCCCAGAACAGGCGGCCCCAGCCAGGTCACGGCCTGACCGCAGGACCCCAGCGGGTCGGCCGCAGCCCATGGGTGGGGGCAGGGATCCCCGGCCGGGCCCAGGGCTGCTTCTAAATTTAGGAATCTGATTACAGAGTGGCCGAGGAAGGGAAGGCAGAGGAGGGCGCGAGTGCAGGCTCGGCTCGATCTGGGCACGCGGCGGGGTGTGCCGGGGAGAGGCGTGTCCCGGAGTCCCAGAGCCCCGTGGGAGGGGCGGCGGGCGAGGGCTTCGGCCTGTGTGCGCTGCAGCACGTGCCCCGGGCAGCGGGGACGGGCATGGGCGCTGCTCGCGGGCTCCGAGCCGCTGCCGGTGAGTGCGCTGGTTCTTTGTGTGCCTGGCAGGGTGGCTGGGTCTGGCTTTGAAAGTCTCTGCCCACCCCCTCCCCCATCTCCGTCTGTGCCTCCCAACCCGCTTCCCTGTCTGTCACTCTGCCCGAGCTTGTCGGGGGGAGGGGGATGCTGCTTCCAGCTGGGGTGACAGTGATCCCAGTGGGGAGGAGACCCCCCTTTTAGCCCAGACTTTCCTCTATACCTTCCATTCTCATCCCTCAGCCTTGGGTGTCACTGTTTTGAGGTGCAAACTGCCACAGTTAAGGGGAATTGGGGTGACCCCTAGGGACCCACAGATCCACCAGAAGTCAGGCTCTGGCCCAGTAGCTCTAGGAGAAATTCATCCCTCGCCAGTTCGGCCTCCCATCCGCTTTGGCCCCCAAGGGCGCATGAAGGGGGGGTCCCCCTGCGGAAAGGGGGCGGGAGTTCCTTGGCAGGAAGGGAGATGGAAGGAAAAGCTGGGCTCCACCCGGGCGGGCGGGCAAGTAGGCGGCCTCTGGGCCCCCGGGGCAGCGACAGTAACCCGAGCCCAGTGGTGCTTGGGGCCGGTGTGCATGTGGGTGGGGCTGACCTGCGGCTACTCCTGGGGGGCAGTAGGGTCCACCCCAGGGGCCAAGCCTGGGGGCCCAGGGACTTGAGGGGGGCCGCGGAGGGATGCACTCCCCATCCTGGTCTTGACCCCACCCCCTGGAGGTCTAGCCCCGGCCCCCAGGCCCCGCCCCCCGGGTCCTCCCTCCCACCCCAGGGCCAGATGTTCAGCTGGCGGAGGCATCGGCTGGGGGAGGGGTGCTGAGGCCGCAGCCGGCACTACTTCCCTGCCAGCAGCTTCATTGTGTGCGCGAGGAGCGAGCGGCGGCGGAGAGCGGGCGGGCGAGCGGCGCGAGCGCGGCGGGGAGAGCGAGCGCGCCGAGCCGGGGAGGGTGCGAGGCGGCGCCCGCGGCTGCGCTCCGCCCGCCTCCCGGCAACTCTGCTCCAGCGCCGTGCGCGCCGTCCCGCCACCGCCCGGGCCCCGCCGGCCGCAGTCACGGGCCGGGGTCTGGTTGGGTCAGGGGTCCCCACCCGGAGACCCGGGCGTCCCTTGGCGCCGCCGAGAGGCGCGGAGCCCGCTGGGGGCATCAGTTGCGCCGCAGCGCTCGCCGGTGAACGGCGTGGGCAGGCGGGCGGCGCGCCTCTGGGTCGCCCCGAGGGCACGGCGCCCCGACTTCTTTGGGGGAACCCGAACCCCGAGGGGCGCACCGAACGAGCGCGCCCTAGCCGCGCCGGACCCTGCGCTCGTCCCTTGCGTACCCCACTTCTTCACAAACTTTTCTGACGTCCTCGCCCGTGGGGGTCGCAGTGAGAGCCGGGGCTGCCCGCTGGGCTTCCGACCTGCTGGACCACGCTGACCTCCCGCCTCCGTAGCCTCAGTGGTGACCTCTCCAGGCCGGGCCGGGCACGACACTCGAGGCGAGCGCGGCCGGCACCGTCGCTCTCCGGAGGCTCCTGCGCCCCGCGGGGCGGCCGGGCGGGGGAATGCCCTCGGTGATGGAGAAGCCCAGTGCGGGCTCCGGGATCCTGTCCCGAAGCCGAGCCAAGACTGCGCCCAATGGTGGGCAGCCGCCCTCGGAGGACGACAGCAGCGAGGAGGAGCACTCGCACGGTGAGCCCGGCGGCCTGGGGTTAAAGGCGCGCTGGCCCGGGGGCGGGGGGGGGGGGTGCGCGTAGGGGAGAAGAGTTGCAGACCATAGATGGCTCCTGCCTCGTCCGGGTTGGAGCCTCTGCCTTATTTCCCCACATGCTTGGGAATGCTGGCACAGGGCATCTGGAGGCTGGTCCCCACGCTGCCCACCTCCACCCTGCCCTCAGTAGCTGAGGGAGCTGGGGTGCCTCCCTTCCAGATTGGGTCCTTCATACCTTGCCCACCTTGCAGGAGACTGAGGTCGGTCTGGAGCAGGGGCTGGCAAGCCACCTCCATGCTGAGCTGTGAGGCTCATGGGGTGGGGAGGAGCCTAGGTTCCCTGTAGGGTTGTGGTCCAGATCTAGGGGCTGCCCTCCAAGCCCCCACCCCAGGCCAGAACAAAGCACTTGGCTTTGGACCTGGCTTCCAAACTCTCCTTTTAATCTTCCCTACCCCCCCTCCCCCCGTGGGCCTGGCTAGACAGGGTCAGTCTCTCCCTCCCTGTCCCTCATGTGGCTGCAGGAAAATGGGGGGGGGGGAAGAAGTGAGCCTCTTGGAAGGTGGGGGCGCCGGGTGGTCAGGAAGGAGAACTCCAGGCCAGCCACCTCCCCAGCCACATCCTCCCTCCTTCCCTCCCTCCCTGGAGTCCTCACTGACTCCCCCTGGCTCCACAGACAGCATGATCCGCGTTGGAACCAATTACCAGGCGGTAATTCCGGAGTGCAAGCCTGGTGAGTGGCAGGACAGGCAGTAAGAAGAGGGGGTGGAGGGCTGATGGCTTGGCCTGCAGCCCCACCTGGGGACAGACCTGTGGGCCCAGGTGGGGGGCCCCATAGCACAATTTTCCCGCTCTACCTCCTAGTACTCCTCTGCTGCCCTGTGGCCTCTAGTTTAGAGTTCTTCCCTTCCCTTCTGCCCCTTGACCTTTCAGAGAGCCCAGCACGCTACAGCAACAAGGAGCTGAAGGGGATGCTGGTGTGGTCACCCAACCACTGCGTGTCAGATGCCAAGCGTGAGTGGGGCTGGCCCCTGACCCTTTTTAACAATGGGAGGGGGCCTCTGGCTGTTTTCAGAAGTGGGCCAAGAGCCTGTGGTCAGTCCGGGCTGCAGTTGGAGGCTGTTGAGTGGACCTTGCCTGGGGGGTTGTCCCTCTGAACCCACTTCTTCCTGCAGTTGACAAGTATATTGCGATGGCCAAGGAGAAGCATGGGTACAACATTGAGCAGGTGGGCTGGGCTCTGAGGAGTGGGGCTGGAAGGGCGGACACAGTACAGTGCTGGAGTGGCTGACCTGAGCTGCCCCTGTCCTGGGCCAGGCACTGGGCATGCTTCTGTGGCATAAACATGATGTGGAGAAATCACTGGCTGACCTGGCCAACTTCACCCCTTTCCCTGACGAGTGGACAGTGGAGGACAAGGTGCTGTTTGAACAGGCCTTCGGCTTCCATGGCAAGTGCTTCCAGCGGATCCAGCAGATGGTAAAACCCTGTCCCTGGCACCTTAGAGATTCTCAGCCCCTCTATCCTGACCAGCTTACCTGGGCCCAGGGTCTCCAGTGGACCCCCACCTCTGGTCTTGCCCCTCCAGCTACCTGACAAGCTCATTCCCAGCCTGGTGAAGTATTACTACTCCTGGAAGAAGACACGAAGCCGAACTAGTGTGATGGACAGGCAGGCACGGCGGCTGGGTGGCCGCAAGGACAAAGAAGACAGGTGGGAGTGTGAGTCAAGGCTGGGTAGGGCCAGTAGTATTTCTGGCCATGCTTTACCACATCTTTCCCTGGGCCTTGTGTCAGCAGTGATGAGCTTGAAGAGGGACGAGGAGCTGTGAGTGAGGGAGAGCCAGATGCTGGGGACCCCAAGAGAGAGGTGAGGGCCCTTAGCTTTGATACCTGCCTGTCCCCCTCCCCCCCTTGGGTTCTACACTCTTGTCCCCTCTCCTTTCTCTGTAGCCTTTACCATCTCGGCCTCTGAATACACGGCCTGGTCCTGGGAAGAAAGAGGTCCAAGCATCTCAGTACCGCCACCACCCCTTGCGGACTCGGCGCCGTCCACCCAAGGGCATGTACCTGAGTCCTGAGGGCCTCACTGCAGTGTCAGGAAGCCCAGACTTGGCCAACCTCACACTCCGAGGTCTTGACTCGCAGCTCATCTCCCTTAAGCGCCAGGTGGGGGTCCAAGGAAAGAGAGGGCTATGGAAAGGGCACGATCAGCTCCTGGGAACTGTTTTTGGGCAGCTGAAGCCTGGCTCTGCTCTATTTTGGGACTCAGCAACTTGGTTTTTTCTTCTTGGTTTATTGAGACAGGGTCTTAATCTAGCCCAGACTGGCCTAGAACTCACAGTAGTCCTACCTCAGTCTCCTGAGTGCTGGGATTATAAGCATGAGGAACCATGCCCGGCCAATTTGATATTCTTTTGGGAGCCTTCTTAAACATGGAGAATCAAGAGTTCAAGGCTATTCTTGGCTACATAGTGGTTTGAGGCCAACCTGGGCTAGTGAGGCATCTCAAAAAACAAAAACAAAGGAGAACCCCGGTGTTCCCTTCTCTAGAAATTGTGAAGGAGGAATGGGCTGCATGGTGGATAGCTGAGAGCTCTCTTGGGGAAAGTGTGAAGGGTCTGCAGAAATAGGGCCTGGGTGAGGAGGGTGAACTCCCTGGGATGCAGATGAGTTCTAGGTCCTTCTCTCCCTGCTTGTCTTCTCAGGTTCAGAGCATGAAGCAGACCAATAGCAGCCTCCGTCAAGCCTTGGAGGGGGGCATCGACCCACTCCGTCCCCCTGAGGTAAGGCTGCTCTGCAAGTTTGGTGCAAGAGGTGGGTTCTATCTGGAGGCAAGACAGACTTATTTTATTTGGTGGGGGGAGGGAGGTTTCCAAGGTAGGATCTCCCTCTAGCCCAGTCGGACCTGGAATTCACTATGTAGTCTCAGGGTGGCCTTGAGCTTGGCATTCCTCCTACTTCTGTCTCTTAAAGGTGTGTGCCACCACGCCCGGCCCCATGTTCATATTTTTGGAGTATAAAAGTTGTTTCTATTCCTTGCTCTCCAGGCCAATACCAAGTTCAATTCCCGTTGGACCACAGATGAGCAGCTTTTGGCTGTACAAGGTGGGTTAGGCCATGGGAGAGAACTGAGCACCCCAGAGATCTCTCACCCTTCAAGGAGCTAAAGGTGGAGGAAAAGGGACAGGCTTGGCTCTTATATTCTGCTGCTTCTTTTGACCCTTTCAGCCATTCGTAGATATGGCAAAGACTTTGGGGCTATTGCAGAGGTGATTGGGAACAAGACTCTAACCCAGGTGAAGACCTTCTTTGTGAGCTACCGGCGTCGCTTCAACCTGGAGGAGGTGCTGCAGGAGTGGGAGGCTGAGCAGGATGGGGCCCCTGCAGCACCAGGCCCCACAGAGGAGGCCAGGAGAGGGGCTCCTATGCCAGCCCCAGCCCTAGAAGATGATGATGAGGTGAGGGGGGAGCAAACCCTCAGGTGAGGAGGTACTGTGGGTCCAGGAGCCACCACCAAGGGTGTGCAAGAGCAGCCCTCACCCTCTTCTCTCCTTCAGGTCCAGATTACGTCTGTTTCAACTTCTGCCCAGCGATCAGTGCCCCCTGCACCACCCCCACCTCCACCGCCTACCTCCCTGTCCCAGCCACCTCCACTGCTGAGACCACCTCTTCCTACAGCTCCCACTTTGCTCCGCCAGCCACCTCCCCTGCAGCAGGGCCGCTTCCTGCAGCCCCGGCTGGCCCCTAACCAGCCTCCACCACCTCTCATCCGCCCCGCCCTGGCAGCCTCCCGCCACAGTGCCCGCCCTGGCTCTCAGCCCCCACCTACCCTAATTGGAGCCCCCCTGGAGCCTCCAGCACCCTCACTCTGAACCCTGAGTCCTCTACCATCTAGAGTCTCTGGAATCCGTTTACTGGACATCTTTCTCTGGCGTCACCCAGGACAGAAGGGACTAGAGCTCTTGCCAGGTCTTCCAAAGACCCAGAACTGCCAGTTGGCACAGCCTGGACCTATGGGTTCTGCATGTGTTCCTGGCAGCTGAGCCTGTCAACATCCAGCCAGGGGCTGGGGCTCAGGGCTTGTGGGGACTCCGCTTCCTGGCTAGGACTGGATGGCTGCCTCCACCCTACCTGTGGGGGGGCCTGGCCTTTGGGTCTACCCTTTGTGTGTAGGGGTACCTTAGTATAGGGGGTAGGGGAAAGGACATGTGGGGGTGTTACATGGCTAACTGGCCCCATTCACCTTTCCCTCTTAGCAATAAGTAGGGTGCTGTGGGGAGGGGGTTGGGGAAATGACAAAGGCCTGGTGGAAAGAATGCTGAAAAGCTTTGAGTGGCCACCCCCCAAAAGCAGCTTGGAGAATGGGGGATTGGGAATTTACAGACATGGGTTTATTTTTCAACATTTTTAAAAAATAAATGCAACCTCTTGAGCCTACCGAGTCTTTTGGCTTCATGTCTGCTAAGGGCGAGAGAGAGCTGGCCACCCAGCACTGCCGCCCAGGTCCCAAGACAAGAATCAATTCTCTCCTGCAAGGCAGGCTGGGCCACATCTTGCCCAGGGGGGACTGGGTTCCTGCCCAGCTGGGAGAAGAAATAGGAGGCAGCTCAGATTCCAAACATTCTCTTTATTACGTGTTTGATCCAGAGGAGAAACTAAGTGCAGGGTGGGGGAGAAGGGGGGCTAGGCAGGGAGGGGCCACCTTGCCTGGATGCCCCTGGCTCCCACCCCCTCGGGAGCCAAGCCACGCCCTCCCGGCCCCCTCGGAGCACCCGGGCTGATCCGTAGGGTAGGAGGAGGAAGGGAGGAGGAGCCCTTGGTCTGAGCCAGTGGAGGACAGGACTGGAGGGCTGAGGTTGGCGAGGCCCCTTTGTGGAACTCAAGGGCTCGACATGTGGCTGAGCCTGGCTTGGAAGCCAGGGTGAAGAACAGGGTTGGAGTCATAAATCAAAAAAAAAAATAAAATAAAATAAAACAATAAAAATAAAACCCATCACAAAAAAAAAATGTACAACTCAGGTGAGGGCAGGGGCAGCCTCTGTAGGACTCCCCCAATTTCTCAAGAACTGAAACAGCAGAGAAATAAATTAAGGGATGCAGTGGCCGCCACCAGCCAAGTGCCCATAGCCACCCACTCACACACTGGCCATGGAGGTTAGGTTAGCAAAGCAGGGAGTCACTTCTCCCATCTGTTCGCCACCCCTTGGAGGGCAGAGGCTCCCAGCTCTGCTGCCCAATCCAGCCTTCAGCCAGGTGGCCATGGAGGCCCTGGGCAGTCTCCTGAGAGGAGGGGCGCCAGTGTCGGGAAGAAAAGGCAAGGCTGAGAGATGAGAGTGGTGCCCAGACTAATGCCAACGAAGGGGGAAGCAGCAGGGAGGGGATGGCGAGAGGCTGTGCTTTCAGACAAAGGCTCTCCCAGATCGAAGAAGCCTGAGTCCCTGTTCCCAAGCGGCCCCCTGGGGGCCGAGAGCCCAGCGGCTGGCAGTCCCTCCCCTCTCCCAGCCCTGGGGTCAGCCCTGCCTTCGCCGGAGAAGATGGCACAGACTTTTGAGAAGGGGGACAAATGTCCCCACAGCAGCGTGGAAGGAAATGCCCAGCTCTGGGGAAGGAGAGGTGGAGGATACAGTGTGGAGGGAGCTAGGCCCCACCGCCGACCCCCTCTCACCAGGGCTGCGCAGCACCCCCACCCAGCCCCAGCACCCAGGGACCTGAGGGCAGGGGAAGGCCACCTCTGGTGGGTCGCTTGGAGAAGGGGAGAAGGCGGGGAGGAGAGGAAAGAAGCCCAAAGAGGGCCTGGCGGAGGGCCTGCCAGGGAACTCCACCACTCTTGCCTGAGAGTGTTCCAGCCCTGAGCCACCCTTCCAGGAACCCCACAGATCCAGTCTCAACTGTCCCAATGGGGCAGGGAGGAAAGGTGGCCGCTGGGATTTTTTTTTTTCTTTTTTCTTTTTGGTAATAAAAAATTTCTTGGTTTAGGCGAAATACTCTGTGCAACCGCAGTACCGAGGGGAGCCCTGACCCCCCTACCCCTCCCCTTCCTTTGCCTCCTGTGGGGGGAGAGAAGGAGGAACTTGGGGCAAAGGGGAATGTGAGGGGGGAAGAACCATTTCCCATCCCCCACAAACATGGAAGAAAAAACTGAGAAGGGCCTGGGAGGGGACAAGTGCCAGCAAGGGAGACCCATCAATCCTTCTGGCAGTCTCCACAGGGGGAAATGCAGGGTTGGCCCCAGCAGCCAAGTCCACTGGCTGGTCTCTGCTGCCCCCCTCCTGGCAGCCTGTTAAAGCTTCAGCTCATTGGCTATTTTGGAGGCAATGTTTTTGAAGGCCATGGAAGTGCCCGATATCCGCTTAAACCGAACACCATTGAGAGACAGCCGGGGCAGTTTGCACACCTCCATTTCCCACTGCACAAAGTTCTCGTGGCCCGGCGTCCCGTGCATGCACAGCAGCATGTATCTCTCGTGCAGCTCGCTCTGGCAGCTGTTTGCGTCCAGCACCTTGCGAATCTCCCGCATCATCTCATTGGGCTCCATGGAACTTGTGGTCTTCATACTCCACGTAAAACGCAGCGAGCGTGGCTTGGCCTCCCGGAATTCTTCCTTTTCTTTGTCATTGACTCCACTGCTTACCATGTGAGGTCTGCAGAGAGGGAAAAGGTGGGTGTTAGGTAGGGGCTGAGGTACCCCACCCATGGGGGAACCACCCTGGCAGACAGACCCTGAGGCCAGAGGACAGCAGGAGGGGAACACAGCAATAGCTGGAAAAGGGAGCAATTAGACCCTGGCCTGAGGGGCAAGCCGGGCAAGAGAGCAGGCAGGCCTCTGGATCTTGGGGTGGAGGAATGAGAAGAGGTCGGGGTAGGTGGGTGACAGTTTCATGCTATTACTGGTTCTTTTCTTTGGGGAGAGGGGAGGGCAGGAAAACAAGGACATTCAGCAGCACTAAGCAGACTGTCCCTCCAGGAAGCCGAGTCACAGAGGCAAGGTGGTCAAGAGTAGAATATGTAGCCTCAACTGCTCTGATTCCAGAAGGGCCCAGAGGTGGGTGTCAGGTGTGGGGGGGTTAGGCACCCCAATCACAGGGGAGTCACCCTGGCAGACAGACCCTGAGGCCAGAGAGGACAGCAGGAGGGAGCTTCAGGTGGGTCTGGGAAAGGGACGATCCAAGAGGAGAAAGAGCCAGTGGCAGAACAAACAGAGAAACAGGAGGCTGTGGCAAGCCCGGTGGCCTGGGCAGGGCCAGTGCTGGCTCCGGCCCTCTCACCTGAGCGTCTCCACTCGGTCTTTGCTTTCAGGTTCATTCAGGTTCCTCAAAAAACAGAGCGAGGGAGAGTTTAGTGCTGGGATCTCTCGCTCCTTCCACCTCTGCAGACCCAGGTGTGGGTAAGTCTGGAGTCATGCCACCAGTGGGTGAGCAAGACCCAAGTCCAAAGCCACTTGCTAGTCACCTGCAGGCCAGCATGGCTCTGCAGAATCTCACTCTGGCAGCTTGACTGCCCTTCCTGACAAGGAGCCCCAGCAGGGGGCTGTTCCTCCCCACATCCCAGAGATCTGTGCTGGGAGAGGGAGGAGGGTGTACCTGTACAGGCACATGTACTCTGCACACATCCCAGCACCACAAGTTCCCCTTCCAGCCCACAGCCAGGCTCACATCTCTACTGGGGTGGGGGATGGGAACAGGTCTTTTGTGCTAACATAACAACCAGGGTTTCAGAATGAAGTCCTCCTGGAGGAAGGTACCACACTGCTTGTCTGTCTGGGAAAAGGGGCTGGGGATGTATGAAAGACTCTCAGGAGGCTGAGTGTCAAGGCCTGAAGCTAATGGCAAATGCCACTGTGTAAAGGCCACAGTGCTTCTAACCCTACTGCTGGGTGGCCAGGCTGGCTGGTACAGAGGACAGACATGGAATGGGCAGAGCCCTTAGGAGGTGGGAAATAGGTCTGGCCCCGCTGAGCGGCTTCTCCAGCTCCTGCCTGGAAGATGGGTGCCTGGAGCTGGGAAACTGGGGACTGCAGGGGAGAGGAAGGGAGGGGAGGAAAGGAATGTGAGAAGGGAGAGAGCAGCAGCAACAACACATGTAAAAGGAACAGGAAGACACAGAAACACGGATGCCAACAAGCACACTGCGAGCAGGGCCCGGCTGTGCAAGGGAAAGGGCTCCAGCTGCTCTCTCCAGGCCCCTGTGGGGCCTGCAGTGAGCTGGGGTGGGCAAGGAAGCCTCAAGATCCCATCTGGCCATCTCTCCCATGAGCCTGCAGGGCAACTTGGTGCTCCCAACCTGGTCCTCAGTGTGCAGCTTGGTATTTCGCCTACTTAGTCCCATAGAGAGCACAGCCAGGGCTTAACAAGTCAGGCTCTGGCCTAAGAAGGAGATGCCTGAGTGGGGCCGCAGAACTCTCTCTCTCTCTCTCTCCCTCTCCCCACCATTGTTCCATGAAGGCCTGTGGGCAGAATGGCTCCTGCCTGAGAATACCCACTTCTTGGCTTTTTGGCAAACACAAGCCATATCCGGAGGAAACAGCTCAGGGGAGAGCAGTGGGAATGACCATCCAGGTGCCTGTTCAAGGCTGGGTGCTGTGCCAGAGTGGATTGATTCTGCGGCACCTGCCAGAAGGGGGTGCTGTGCCTCACCGATGAGGCCTGAAGGAGCCAGACTTTAGCCTGGGAACCCTCAAATACTTCTAGTACCTCCAAAATCCTATCATGCCATAGGCCAAGGGAAAGAGGTCACACAGCCCAGAAGACCCCAAATGAGACACCATCCCAGATGCACCTTAACCCATGGAACCTCCTTGTAGCGCATGCACACGACAGAGGGAAGAGCTAGAGAAGAAGCCCAATGCTGTGTCCCAAACCCCGGGTGGGTGTGAGGAGACAATCTTAAAGGGAGAGTCCCTGAGGAGGTCTGCTCTTTCTTGAGGACATGTGCCTGTAGCCCAAGGAAGGCCCCTTTACTTTCAGAGCTATTTGCTCTGAGGGACTAAAGAGGCCTCATAGGGGCCATGTGTTCAGAGCCCTACCAATACAAAGGGGGCAGAAAGGTTGGCTTGGTGCCCAGGCCCAACCAGAGAAATCTTCATCCCTTTAAGATAGCAGGGGGAGGAAATCACACAGACTAAGTCAGCAGTGAACAGGGAGCAAGAGCCAGAAAGGGGAGTTAGTGATAAAGACAGGACACAGACACAGGACAGACAGACAGACACACACACACAAACACACACACAGTGGGCTCAACGCCTACCTTCTGGCAAACCTGAAAGACAGATTTCTAAAAAAAAAAACAAACAAAAAAAGACAAAATAAAAAAGAAATAAAACAGAAACAAAAACCAACAAGACGGTATGTGGATAAGCAGGTAGGAGTGGGCTTTTCAGGTTCAAGGGTCTCCCCAATTTTAGAAGAGCCGCTCAGCGAGACTAGAGTCCTGACTTCAGGTCTGCTTCTACTTTCTTCACACCTGAACCCCAAGGCTTGGGATGGGCAGACTTCAGTGACTCCAGCTGAGTGGTGGACAGACAGGAAGGGGCGAGGCGGGGTGGGGCAGTGGGCCTGCTCTAGAAAAGCCCTGACGCTTTCTGAGCTGTGACTTCAGGTAGGCAGAAGAGAATGGGGACAGAAAGCATCCCAGGATGCACATGGATGGGGTGGGGGAGGGGGCTATGGTATGAGAAGCCTCATGAAGAGATTCCCTGCCTGGACCCAAGCCAGGAAGACACTGGAGCACTTGGAGCTGCAGGGAAGCCACTGCAGAACCTCACCAGCTATTTCACTAATGGGCTCACCCTGGGAATTCCCAGAGGAAGAACATGGCTGCAGCCAGCCACGACCAACTGGGGGGAAAGGAGGTCAAAGGGGGCAAGACAAGAGACCAGGAAAAATTTTCCTTGTCAGCCTTGCCTGGCTCATGTCTCATGACTTTGCAGCTGCGTCACCAAATATGTTTCCATGGGAACCCAGGAGAGAAGGGGGGGCTTTTATTTTAGCATCTGAGTTCACACTCCTCTAGAGAGGAGGCGGCATCACCCATCTGCTTGGGGCCAGGGAATGAGGGGTGACTGTGAGGAGCTGGAGAGAGGCCTAAGAGGACAGGTCTGGGCACATAAGGTGTCGACAACAACCCAATTTCTTAGTCTTCCTAAGACTTCTTCTAATCCTGGGTCCTAATCTCAGTTCTAGTGTCCCTATCCCCATTCTCTAGCCAAACAAGAAGGCTTTGTCTCAGCCTCTCTGCCACATTAAGCTACCTACTCACCTGCGGACAAACTTGGAGGTGAACTTGCTGAAGATGCTCCCGGAGGCCCCCCGCCGGCCCTGGCTGTGGCCAGAGGGAGAGGCTGGAGTCACACCATAGGGCAGATTCTGCTGGTCCCGCACCTGTCGGAGTTGCCCAGCATGGAAGGTGCTTCGACTGGACACACCCCGGGGGAAATTAGTTCGGTCTGGGGCTCCACCACTGCTGCTGATGTTGTGGGCGGAGGGGGAAGCGACAGGGACACGCTGAGGGGCTGTGCTGTGGGAAAAGAGGTGGGCAAAGGTCCATGTCAGGTGCAGGGATTCTATCAGCACTGAGCACCTGCAACACTCTGTGCTGGGGACAGGAGAGGGAGATGCTAGGGCAGTGGCAGCCATCACAGAGGACACAGAAGGAAGGGAGTGACCATTGAGGACAGCAGTGAGGAGTCTCGTGGAGGCGGAGGAGATGGTCTAGGGAGGGAGTAGGGAGACAAGGAAGGATTTATGAGTGAGAGCAGTACAGGCTGGAGAGCACTGGCCCTGGACTAGGGGACAATGGGAACCAACCCTCAAGGACTGAATATCCCTAAGGAAAGCCAGGAAGGTTCAGAACAAAAAGCCTTCCCTGTGGAGCTTCAGGACAGCTTCCTGCGTACCTGTTCTGAGAGAATGGGAGGAAAAGATGGGTATTACTACTATTTTTTTCTGTCCTCTACTTCCGGGTAGCAGGGGACAGAGCCATTTCTTGTGGTTAGGATGATAAGAATGAAGTTGGCCCCCCAGGTGGGAAGAGACTGCAGGGTAGGGGGTGGGGCAGGCCGAGGGCAGCAGGTGCATCAGCTACCCCAGCACACTTGCCTGGGCCGTGGCACCTCACAGTTACTCTCCGTGGGGGGCAACCCAGAGGTCTTGTTGGGGTGCACGGAGGCCGACATGGATTTCTGGTGCTGGCGGGGTCGGGCCGCAAAGACCGCGGCAGAAGCAGAAGCCGTGGAGGCCCGAGACCCTGGCATGGTTAGGCTAGGAGACAAAAGCAGCGGAGAGGCTGGGGTTAAGAATGGGTGAGGTAGGAGCCTGAGTTAGAAAGCAAAGGCAGGTAACCAGCACTGGAAGCCTCAGCAGGATACAGGTCAGGCTCAGGGAGCAGCTATAGGCCTGCCAGAGCTGAGAAGTTATGGGAAGTGGCAGGTAGAGTGAGGAAGCAGCCAGGTAGGCCAGAGCCTGGGAAGAGAAAACCCAAAGCAAGGAAAAACTGACAGGAACCCACTGCCTCTGGGCCATACTGGTCTCCTAGGAAGTTTAAGAACAAAGATGTTTCTTCTACAGAAAACACAGGATGTTGCTAAGAGAAAACTTCATTAAGCTCAGAAGAGGTGGAGCCAAGAATGTAGCACACCACACACCAAACAGGGTTGCAGTCAAGGCGGGGAGCTCTGCTTCCATGGCCACAGATTAAGACCCTCACTGGGGAGCCTCTTAGATGGATATTTCTTGGTTCTGTTCTGAGCTGGGACCCCAAACACAGATTCTCAAGACACCTAGAGAAGGGCTTTATGCCTGGCTGTAGTCAAGAAACATGAAGGTTGCTGAGTTGCCCTAACCTTGGCAAACGGTGAGGAGCAAAGGACAGGAGGGATGGCATGGAGCAGGGACAGGAAGGTGGACAGCCAGACTGAACGGAGCCAGGACAGGACTTCAAGGAACAGGGGGCAGTGCTCTGGTGGGGCAGGAGACGGTGCAAATGACAGACATCACTGCCAGCCATGAGAGGTGTCCCCCTATCCCCGAGTGTGGCAGGTGGCCTAGGTACTCACCTGTCTTTACCATTCTGGATGGAGGCCTGGCCAAGGCTAGACCTCTCCAAAAGTGGGGAGTTCCTGCTTCGGTTTGTGCTGGTGGAGAGGACGCTGTTCTGTGGAAAATGGAGGGTGAGAGCTGTCTCACAGGAAGCCAGTATTCTCCAGTCAGGCTCTCCTTTAGGCCCACTAAATGGGTACCCCCCCCCCTCCAAGCAGAGTGGCTGGTTAGAAACAGGACTGCTCCTTCTTCGAGGGTCAGGTCTAGCTTTCTACAGAGAGCACAAGTAGCAGAGGGCTAAGCCTCACCCAGGAAGAGCAGAGGACAGGAGGGAGGCCAGGGCTTGGGAGGTGGGAGGATGGCTTGTGGCTCACCGTGGAGGGGGTTGGGGTGGTCTTCTTCCTGTCCAGGCCAGGCAGGGGGCTGGCAGGCACTTTGGCGGTGCTGCTGGCTTTCCGCCCAGTCTCCCGTTCCTCCTCAGGCCGCTTATTTTCTGCATTGTTACACTGAGGCTTCTTGGAGTACGAATTAGAGGTGGGAATGGCAGGAACGGCTGTGGGGCCAGGGTTAAGATGGGTAAGGCTGAGAGTCCACTGAAGACCCACTGCATGTATGGCACTGTCCTACCATCAAATCCCCATTTCATAGAGGTAGAGGAAAGCTATTATGAAATGGGTAAGTCAGGACTGACACTTAGCTAACATCCAAAGCCCCGAGAAACTGTGCTGGCTCTGGAGAGGGGTGATCCCCACCTACAACTCCCAAAAGCACATACCTTGGTCACTGGAGCGCCGCTGCTTGGGGTTGGCAGAGACGCTGCGCTGTACCTTATGAGATGGGGAAGGGGCACTGCTGCTGGTCAGATCAGCTGAAGGCCGAGGTTTCAAGGTGATGGAGTCACCTTCCAGCTGTAAGAATCGAAATCATAGCATCAAGGGAGAATGGAAGTTCTGAGATCTCTCTATGTTCTGCTCTGCCCTGATATGCACATCTCTCAGGGTCACATGAGCCTTCACCCTATAAGGGGTATATGCCCCTTCATGCTAAAGCATGTATGTCCTGAAACAGTTAGGGACAAAGCTCCCAAAGACATCTCCTAGAAAGTCACTCTGTCCTTAGAGAAGGATACATGACCACATACCCAAAGATACAAATACTCACTGGAATACACACAGTCATACTCAGAGACACTCCACCACAGAGAAAGCTGAGCCAAAGCCAAATGTTAATACTAAGGCATCTCTCTTTTAAAAAAAATTTTTAAAAAACCATTAAATTAATTAATTAATTTGAGAGAGTGTGTGAGAGAGAAAGAGGCAGGGAGAGATAGAGAATGGGTACACCAGGGCCTCCAGGCACTGCAAACAAACTCCAGACACATGCACCACCTTGTGCATCTGGCTTTACGTGGGTACTGGGGAAATGAACTTGGGTCCTTCTGCTTTGTATGCAAAGACCTTAACCGCTAAGCTATCTCTCCAGCCCTTAAGACATCTCTTAAACATGCTTAAGTGAGAATTGAATTGAAAGGGACCCCAAACCACCACCAGAGGTGATTGAGTGAATGTGGGCACTCATGGATGACGAAACAACCCAAACAACCATCACAAAACCTCCAGATTCACAGCCATCATAGACCTGCACACACACAAGGAAACACCCAAATACCCAGATGCAAGCACCAGGACAAGACAACCCATAGACTGAAGCTTCCTCTAAGACTGGCACACATGAATAAACATGCACACACAGAGATGGATCCTTCTACATACAGATATAGAGAGATCAAGGAGATCTGGACCAACACAGTCTCTTCGGATGAAAACAGTGAGCTAATTCAACTCACCCCTACAGAGCACAGCCCCAGCCCAGGACTCTCAGCTTTCTTATTCATTTACTTAGAGAGATAGTGAAAAAAGCCTAAAGACACTATGATCACAGCTTCATACTAGTCAAGCAGAGGACTCATCTACTAGGGACCATAAGCTTCTGTCCTCAGCAGGCACTACCCACACCAAGTGTGGTCAGGTTATGGAATGGGGACAGAGAACACGCACCTCAGAGCTCTTGTAGCCCAGAAGCAGGTAGGTGGCCATCACCTCATTGTACCTCTGGCCCACCAGTGAGTCCTGGATCTCTTCCCGTGTATAACCCATGGACACCATCAACTCTGGAGGGAGGGAAGAGACTACAGTTAAGGCTGGTCTCCACTCCTGGGCAGGCTCCAGCTCTTAACCAGCACAGCCTCACCTGTCCGCCGGGGATCCTTATAGTCTGGGAGTGGCTCCACATAAGGCTTCAGTTCATCGTCTTCATGCCCCACATTCATCCACCGATCTTTCATAATTTGCTGGGGAGCAGAGGGAAGGGCAAAGGAAGAGAAAACTCAGGTTGGAATTTCCCATGGGAACTCAGGACTTTCGGGCAGCCAGGCTCCAGGCTGCTCACCTCTAAAGTGCCTCTCTTGCTGGGATTAAGAATGAGAAATTTCTTAAGCAGGTTTTCACAGTCCGTGGACATGTAGAACGGAATACGGTATTTTCCCCTCAATACTCGCTCCCGAAGCTCCTGTGATTAGAAAAATTTAAGTCATTTTAAGGCCAAGGCAAGATGAACCCTTATATCCAATAAACTGATAAGCAGGCATCATAAAAAGCAGAGAGCTAGAGAGATTGCTCAGAGGCTAAAGGCACTTGCTTGTAAAGCCTAATGGCCCGAGTTTGATTCCCCAGCACCCACATAAAGCCAGATGCACAAAGTGGTGCATGTGTCTGGAGTCCACTTGCAGTGGCTGGGGGCTTTGGTGTGCCCATATGAATTCTCTGTCTGCTTCTATCTCCCTCCCAAATATATAATTTTTTTTTAAAGGTAGAGTCTCACTGTAGGCCAGGCTGACCTGGAATTCACTATGTAGTCTCAGGGTGGCCTTGACCTCATGGTGATCCTCCTACTTCTGCCTCCCGAGTGCTGGGATTAAAGGTGTGCACCACTATGCCTGGCAGTAAAAATATTTTTAAAATAATAAGAAAGAAGCTGTGAGCTTGAGGCCAGCCTAAGACTACAGAGTGAGTTCCAAATCAGCCTGGGCTAGGGTGAGACCCTACTTTGAAGACAGAGAGTACGCTACCCTCTCAGGTGACCATCCCACCACCACCAACAATCCAGAGTGCCTTGAAGGGGTGAATACACACATCACTTCTCAAAGATAGGAACTGAGGCTAATTCCTACATGTAGAAGACCCTCCTTTTTGTTTTTGCTACAGGATCTCACTATGAAGCTCAGGCTAGCTTCAAACTTTGGATTTTCCTGCCTCAGCCTCCCACCTGCTGGGAATTCAGGTGTGGTCACCATAACCAGCATGGGTCCTTTTCTGAAGCTCTGGCACTGACCACAGCACTGAGGTAAGTGGTCCCTGTCCCCATAGGTGGCAGAATTTGGAGGTCAGAAATAAGACCAGAGGTGAAGAGGAAATGAGGAATAGTAAGTGTTCTAAGTCTGTGCTTCACTCCACCTTGAGATTCTGTCCATCAAAAGGCAGGGATCCGCTGACCAGTGTATAGAGGATGACTCCCAGGCTCCACACATCTACCTCGGGTCCATCGTATTTTTTGCCCTGGAAGAGTTCTGGGGCAGCATAAGGGGGACTGCCACAGAAAGTATCCAGCTTGTTCCCAAAGGTGAATTCATTGCTAAAGCCAAAGTCTGCAATCTTGATGTTCATATCAGCATCCAAGAGCAGGTTTTCTGCCTGGGAGGTAAAACAGAAATTATTGGAACTCCATATGGACAATCTTAAGGCACTGGGGCAGGCAGGAGCTGACGGGACCAGAAAAGCCAGCAGGAAGTCATCTCTAGTCTTGAGACTTTCTACAACTCCAGGGCAGGGCTTCAGTTAGCAAAAATGGGCTGGGGAAGAGGAAGGCACACAGACCTCCCTCACACAGGCAACCTCAGGAAAGCTGGGATCTGGAAGAGAATGGACCCTGCAAGCTGTGCAAAGCTTCTGGGTGAAGTCAAGGATTCATGGTTATGTCTGCAAAGACTTAGCAGCTAGGAGGCTCACAGGTAGCTCAAACTTTAATATCTCAGTAACAGCAGAACATGCTTGCTCACGTGCTGTAAAGCACCTGTGACAGCAGCTACAGGCTGCTTGAAGGACTAGGAATACTCCTTATGCACATGGCAACTTTGAAGGGCAGAGACCTCAATGCTGGCTGCTGTAGCAGAAGCCCAAGCCTGGGTACAGGCCTCTATCACAAGCATTCCTAAGGGCTTCTAACTTCAAGAAAACCAATGGCCTGAGTTTCTTGAACACTCTAGGGAGGACCGAGGAAGAACCCAGCCCCATGCAAAGGCACACAAGATAAGAACACACCTCACCTTTAGGTCTCTATGAACAATAAACTTCTGGTGACAGTACTGCACAGCAGACACTATCTGAAAGGAAGGGAGAGAGGTTAGCTTAGATGGAGGCGGGGGTGTTTGGGGAGTGTGGGTAGGCCACAGAATTGTGACCAGATAACCTATTTCTTCCAAGTTACCCCACAGATAAGCAGAGCCCAAAGTAACCTCCCTAAGGCCACTTGCTCAGGTTGCTGTCTGGTGCCAGATCCCGAAAGGTAGAGGTGGCCTCTACCTCAGGGAGGGAGGCACACCCACCTGGCGGAATTTGGCTCGAGCTTCTTTTTCTTTCATCCTGCCATGGGCCACCAGGTAGTCAAATACCTCTCCTGCAAGAGATGGCAGAGTGCAGTGAGCGCTGGCTAGGAGTGGGAGGTTGGAGGTACAACGCAAGAGGCAGCTCCAGACCTACCACCACTGGCGTACTCCATGACAAGGTAGAGTGTCTTCTCGGTCTCGATCACTTCAAATAACTTAACTGCAAGAGAAAAGCCGAGCCAGGGCTCAGATAGGAGTAGGGACCATACACCAAACCCAATGTTTCCAGGGGTGTGCTGAAGACCAGGGTCCCATTTTCACCCCTCCCCAGAACAACCTCCTCTTATAGCAGCCAAATTACAAAGGACAGGCCAGGGGTGGAGCTAGACCTTGAGTTGACCCTCCCCAGAGGTGTCTTCCACACCCTCCAGGGCAGACTCTAAAAGGCAGCGAGCGTGCCAGGAGGAGGACAAGTGCTGGCGAGTGGAGCCTTGCTGTGGGGGAAGAAGACAACTGCTCCTCACCTATGTTGGGATGATTCAAAACCTTCATTATTCTTACTTCTCGGAATAGCTGAAAAAGCAAACACAAGGGGTCATGTCTTGTGCCTGTTTCAGTAAGCTCCCTTCAGGTCTCTCCACACAAAGTCCCTGCTGGAGTTCTTTTTGAAAAATTAAAACAAAACAACCCCCCAAAAGAATCTAACCCAACCCTAAGCCCAGAAAGGGAGGAGGGGAGGAGAGCAGAAAGAAAGCTGGAGCAGTTGGCCTGGGTTGTGATGTGCTGCTCTGGGTTGTCTCAGCATAGGGAGAGCCAGCAGAGGTCTCTCCTACACCCAGCCAAATAGTAGTTGAGGTCTGGTTAGGTGCCTAGGAGAGTGCAAGACTAGATGCATGAGTATTCAACACTGAGCTCCTTCCTCACTTCACAGACCAAACCCACTCCAGCTGGCCTGGTGAATGGGGGTGTTCTTCTGAATTAAAAATGTCAGAGGGCCAGCACTAGAGGATAAGCCCTTCTCTCCTGGGCCTCCGAGGTAGTGATAGAAGCCACTCCTATATATAGCTGATGCCAATTTTAATCAAATCCACCTCCACACACTCACGCTTTCTTTGTGAAACAAAATCAGGGGTTCCAAACCATACATTTCCATAAAGATGACAGAAACGAACTCCTTCTCCCCATGCGGGGGCCAGAGAACTGGAGCCCCCCCCCCCCCGTTTCTGTAACTTCAAGGCCTTATCAAGACTTGTACAAAGAACAGAACTGTTTTTTTTTTTTTTGGGGGGGGGGTGGAGGGTCTGGAGCCTGATTCCAGGATATACTTTATAAAATAGAACAAATACGGTTTTCCCCTTTAATGGTGTCCCAGAGCTTTTGTGTACAGAACGGAAAAGCAGCAGTTGGCTCTCCAATCTTCAGGGACCTTTGCTCCCTTGTTAGGGCCCAAGCTTTTCTTGCTTCCTTCTTTCACCCAACAGTTATGCTAATGAAGAAACAAAACCTCCTGGCCACCATGTCAGGGGTAACCCTGTAGAGCTGCACTGAAAAGCAGCTCAGAGCCAGTGACCAGAGTCCTGCCTTTGAGCATGCCCACTTGCCTGAGAGGGGAGTCTCCTGGGAAAGCCTGGACCTTTTTGAGCTTGTCTAGAACCCCAAAGGGCCATCGTCTTTAATGCCCTAACTTTAGGGAGCATTGCTAGGATCAAATGTAAACACAGTGATTAGTCTTGCCAACAAAGCATGTTAAAGGTGGTGTGTGTGTGTGGATGTGAGTGTGGGTAGAAGCCCGAGGAGGACAATGCTCTTCCTCCTGATCTCCTTGCAACAGTTTCTCACTGAACCTAGATCTTGCCATTTTTGGGTTAGACTGTCCTCCTGTCTCTGCTCTCTCAGTGCTGGGGTTACAGGCATGTGCAGCCCACCCTGGCATTTTATGTGGTTGCCAGAGATTGCACTCTTATCATGCTTGTACATGCCACCTCCCTGGCCACTAAAAGGCTTTTAAAAAATTATTTATTTGAGAGAGAGAAAGAGAGAGAGAGAGAGAGAGAGAGAGAGAGAGAGAGAGAGAGAGAGAGAGAGAGAGAGAGAGAGAGAGAGAGAGAGAGAATGAGAATGGGTACGCCAGGGCTTCTAGCCACTGCAATCGAACTTCAGACACATGCGCCACCTTGTGCATCTGGCTTTATGTGGATCCTGGAGAACTGAATTCTGGTCCTTCTGCTCTGCAGGCAACTGCCTTAACCCCTAAGGCATTTCTCCAGCCCCCCCCCCGACTAAAAGGCTTTTTTTTGGGGGGGGGTTGAGGTAGGGTCTCACTCTAGTCCAGGCTGACCTATTCACTATATTCACTATGTAGTTTCAGAGTGGCCTTGAACTCACGGCAATCCTCCTACCTCTGCCTCCATAGTGCTGGGATTAAAGGTGTGTGCCACCACGCCCGGCCACTAAAAGGCTTTTTAAATGGCTATATTTCAGCATCTGGGAGATAAAGGCAGGAGAATCAGGAGTCCAAGGGTAGCCTAAGCTACTGAGCTTCATGGGATTGTCTCAATAAAACACAAACAAAGGCTATATTTGTCTGGTACTGGGCCTTCCAGTCAATCGGGGAGAAAAAAAGAGGTAGGGAATGAGATGGTTTGGTTGTCACTAGCAAAGAACATGATGGTAGTCTAGAATGTTCCGAGGAGAATGACCAACCCCATGCTGGCTTTACTTCTGTAGGGCTGAAGCCAATGCATCCTGAGCAGCCCTCCTTCCCTTCCTTCCAGAAGCTTAGAGCAGGAGGTAACAATAATGACAGCAATGTTTCTTTTTAACTTAAAACTTCTAAGGAGACACCAGAGATAACAAAAATTGGACACACCCTGGTTTTAAAGTCAGCATACCAGAGAAGCTCACTTGATCTACTCCAATTTTGGGACTCCCATCACAATCCCTCCATAGTAATCTCCAGTTCCCTTGTTCCTCAGTCTCCCAATATTACCATAGCTCCAGAAATTCTCCAATTCAGATATCTGATGTGCTCAAGACAAGAAAATCTCAGGACTAAGGAGATGGTTCAGTGGGTAACAGTGCATAAACATGAAGACTTAAGTTCAATTCCTGGCACCCACTTAAAAATCCAAGCATAGCTGTGCATAACTATAACCCCAGCCTTGAGGGCAGACAGAAGCATTGTTGGGGCTCGCTCATCAGCCAGTCTAACATTTAAAAAAACAAAAAAGGTTGAGTTCTATGCTCAGTGAGAGACTGTTGCAGGGAAATAGGGTAGAAGAGCTATAGGGGAGGACACCTGACATTCCTTCTGGCCTATGCATGCATGTACACACACACACACACACACACACACACACACACACACACACACACACGAGAAAAGAAAAATTCTTGAAAAGAACTAGCTCTTAATAAGAAAATGTGAGCCAGGGTTAGCAATAGTAGCTAGGTCAAAGAAATTGGACTGACCGTGTGGGGGTAACATTTTTGTTCAGACTGGAGCCTCTTTTCCATAACTGCTAAAGCCCAAGAAGGCAAGAAGGGTACAGTGCTTTCAGATCTCCAACTAATCACTTGCTAGTGATCCCCTTTCTGCACTTGTAAGTTTCCTTTTCTTTTTTCAAGCAGAGAGACAGAGAGAGAGAGAGAGAGAGAGAGAGAGAGAGAGAGAGAGAGAGAGAGAGAGAGAGAGAGAGAGAACACCAGGGCCACTACCTTGTGGGTCTGGCATATGTGGGTGGGTACTGGGGAATTGAACCCAGGTCCTTAGGCACTGGAGGCAAGTGCCTTAACTGCTGAACCATCTCTCCAGCTCCTATTTTTTCATTATCCATAATTAGATACACTTAATGAGCGAATAATGTGTTGATGTCCCCAATTCCCTGATTTCCCTCTTCCCTGTCCCCAATCTGCTGGGTATCCTCCTCCGTGGGCAAACTGGATCAGTCCATGGGGTAGGGGATTATGGATAGCCTAGGAGTCAACTCGGTTCTCTTTTTCTTTTTCTTTTTTTTCCTACCAAACTTTTAGTTTCTTGGGCAGAGGGTTTGTGCTCTTACTTTGGGATTCCTCTATCATTTAAGGAACAATGTTCAACCTAATCTGGAAAAACTAGAGGTTCACAAAGTAAGCATATAGCTAAGAGAGTCTAGAAATGAGAGACTAGTGGGAGTATATGTCTTTAATCTGCACACCTTGCCAGATACTTAGAACTTGAGTCTAGCTTCTGTCTTCCATATTCACTGTTTGAAATACAGCTGGCACAGAAGCCAATGGCAGGTTCCCTGCTTCATCCCTGTAAGTTAGAGCCACTCCCCTAGAACACTGGGTGTCTTGGAGTAGCTGCATGTATTTCTAGTATTGCTATAAACATGTCTCTGCATGGGTTGGCCACAGGCCAGAAGATAACACAATGCAGGAAGTAGGTCACACAGGTAGGCCAAGTGGCTGGGAAGGGCCAGAGACTTCAGAGAAGCTGGTGTCTATGGCCAGGAGGCCCACTGGATGGAGTTGCCATAGGGGACCCAAATAAAGCTCTAGATGGAGCAGAATCATAGGGAAGAGGTGGTGGATATTGTGGAATGGCCAGAGGTTTTAAGGTGGGAGTCCAGATCAGGACTAGAGGCTTAGAACAGGAAGTGGTGGACACTTACTTTCTGAAGGCTGGAGGAGTTCAGCTGAGTCTTGTCAATGATCTTCACAGCTACCTGAACACGAGACAAAAAAACCTACAATCATATCTTTGTCCAGGCTCTGTCACTACTTTCTCCTTTGTATTCCGTTGGCTCCTCACACACCTATCAGCTCTTTTTCCTGATTATAAACTGGAAGAAGCTGGCTACAGGAGCAGTCTCACCACTGCCTGCTGGGCTGTCAACAGTGGGGGAGCCGCTGCCATGGCCCCAACCCCAGCGCTCACCTCTTTCCCCGTCAGGATGTGTCGGGCCAACTTCACCTTGGCGAAGTTACCCTTGCCAATGGTCTTAAGGAGCCGGTAGTTGCCAATATGGGGCTGCTCGTCAGCAGAGGTGGCTGAGTTGCGGCCCCGAAGCATGTTGGACTTACTGCTGGGCTTGGAATCAAGATGTCCCAAGGTGGGCTGCAGGGTGGAAACAGACACACCTTTACATGTTGCCCTTCCAGTTCTCTGCCCTTTCCCCAACTCGCTGAAAAACATGTAAGATGCTTGGTGCAGGGCAGACTCCACAGGGCTGGTAGTGATGTAAAGAATCATAAGGCAGAAGGAAAAGAGCAGGGGAGGTCAGGACAGCCAATATTTACTTTTTAAAATCTTTTTGAGGAAGGCTCTCACTCTAGCCCAGGCTGACCTGGAACTCACTCTGTAGTCCCAGGCTGGCCTCAAACTCACAACAATCCTCCTACCTCTACCTCCCAAGTGCTGGGATTAAAGGCATACACCACCACACTCAGCCCAATCTTCACTTTAAAGGAACACAGTGTAAGGTCCAGAGCTAAGATCCTGTGGATACAGAGCTGTGCTATCTTGGGCATCACTGACCCCATTAGTTCCTTTGCCCCCACTGTAACATGGACAGCCAGTCTCTTACTGAGCTGTTCACATTGCAAGAATGCTGTACCTCAGCTGCAGAAGTGCAGCTTCATAGCCCGTATTGCCACTCAACCCTTTGCATTAACATCTATTATTTTATATTTATTTGATGTCACTCTCAATGAGACCAGAAACCTACGAAAGTCAGTACATTATCCTTTATTCAATGACACACCCCAGCATCTAGACAGACTGAACTATGGTCAGTACTCAGTGAATCACTGTAAAACAAGTAAACACAACAACTGGGTCTGAGTAGTACAGCAGTCTGCTCTGCTCTGCTTGCCTTTAATACCCCACAGTGCAAACAAGGGTGTGAGGACAGAGAAGTTACCATAAGCTCTCAACAGGTTTATGAACACTAAAAGTGCATGGTTCCAACGAAAACATGTATGAAAATATATACAATTGTCAAGTGTTAAGAAACACAGAGAACAAAAGACCCAGTAATTCCATTTCTCAGTATATACCCAAGAGGAATAAGGACACATATCTACACTAATAATGTTCAAAGAAGCAAATCGTAGAATAGCCAAAAAGGGCAAGCAACTCAAATGTCTATCAATTGACAAATAAATGTGGCACATGACACAGTGGAATATTAGTTGGCAATAAAAAGAAATGAAGTACTGATACATGCCACAATACTGAATAACCCTGAAGAGATTAGGTGAATGAAAATGGTCAAAAAGGACCATGCAAGCCGGGCATGGTGGCAAGTGCCTTTAATCCCAGCACTCAGGAGGCAGAGGTAAGAGGATTGCCGTGAGTTCAAGGCCACCCTGAGACTACAGAGTGAATTCCAGGTAGGACTGGACTAGAGTGAGACCCTACCTCGAAAAACAAACAAAAAACAAACAAATAAAAAAAAGGAATGACTATGCATGACTCCATTTTAATGAAATGCCTAGAAGACACAAAGCTACAGAGACAGAATGTGTATTAGTGGTTATCTGGAGCTGAGGAGGGGGGATTTGAGGGTGACAAGTATGGGGTGTGAGGTAATGAAAACATTCCAAAGTAGACTACAGAGACACAAAACTGTGAAGTTAATGAAAATCACTCAGTTGTACTTTAACTGGGCAGACTGCATGGTATGTGAATTATTATATTCCCATATAACTATCAAGAGACAGAATCTGATCTAATTCCATTGACCCGATTCATCTCTCGGAGAACACATTGAGATTGCTGGGAAACTGATGCCATAGCCAGATCTCAGAACCATCCAGAACTGCTTAGAAACCATGAAATACTAAGAGTGGTGGCACATGCCTTTAATCTCAGCACTGGGCTAGAGTGAGACCCTGCCTCAAAAAACTAAATGTTGGGCTACAGAGATGGCTCAGTGGTTTAGGCACTTGCCTGAAAAGCCAGAGTTCGATTCCCCAGTACCCATGTAAACCTAGATGCACAAAGTGGTACATGCATCTAGAGGCTGATAGCAATGGCTGAAGGCCCTAATGTGCCCATTCTCTCAGTCTCTTCTATCTCTCTCTGTTTGCAAAATAAATAAATAAAAATTAAAAAAAAACCCCACAACACTAAAAAGTTGAAAATTCCAGGAGACAGTATGGAGGGGACCAGGAGTGTGTTAGGTTGTTTCCTTTCATGGGTTCTCCTGGCTCCAAGGGAAGCCTTCAAAAACCAAAGAAAAAGCATGATTTGCTACAACCCAAGGAACTGTCCAGGGCCCCTTGGCAAGAAGCTTGCAAGGCTCCACAGATGTTTTCAGAAACAAGTACCCAATTATGACTCTTTATCTCAGAACGTCTGCATAGCAGGTAATTCTTTTATTATTATCTTGTATGTAAGTTAAGAGAACAATCTGAGTGCTGGAGAGATGGCTTAGCAGTTCCGGTTAAGGTGTTTGCCTACAAAGCAGAAGGACTTGAGTTCAACTCCCCAGATGCACAAGTTGGCACATGTATCTGGAGTTCATTTGCAGTGGCTGGAGGCCCTGGTGCATCCATTCTGTCTGCCTCTTTCTCGCTCACACACATTCTCTCAAATAAATAAATACATAAAATATTAAAAGAGAGAAGAGAGAGAACAATCTGAGGTGTTGGTCCTGCCTTCTGAAATCTGGGATTCTCATGTCTCTCTCTGCCTCTCATCTCTCTGTAGGAGGGCTGGAATTACAGATGCTTACTATTGTGTTTGGCATTATATGGGGTTATAGGGATCTTAACTCAGGTCATTAGACCTGCAAGGCAAGCACTTTCCCCCAGTAGTCCATCTTTCCTTGGTGAAGACGACCCCATGCAGATGGTAGAGTGTGAAGTGGGAGGCTTCTGACATCACATAAGTCTCTTTTCACCTCCTTGGCCCCAAAGGGAATGTTGTCTCTGTTACAAGTCCTCATTACCCTTCATGTTCCCACTCCCCATTCAGTCCTACTCTCTGTCCATTTTAGCCTCGGAGTTCTCTGTTGTCCACACACTCTGCAGCTCTCCACAAATTTGCTAAGCGCATTTTCTAATAGCTGCTTTTCTCCTTCCCTAAGGAACTCTGAGGCTAACACCCTTGGAGAGAAGGGTAGTTCAACCCCCAGCTGTGCCCAGTGGGCCTACTTCCTGAAGGACACCCTGATCCCATCATAAGTCTTAAAGGCCTGGCTTTTGCATTCTCCTTCTTCCTCCTAGAGAGCCATCAAAAGGGAAAACCTTCCTTCTGTCCCAGCTGCTGTGAGGGAAAGTTTCCTTGTCAACTTTTTTCTCCTGTCTGTCTCTCTCTCCTCTCTCTCTCTCTCCTCTCTCCTCTCCTCCTCCCCCTCCCCTCCCTCTCCCTCTCTTGAGGCAAGGTCTTGCTCTAGCCCAGGCTGCCCCCAAACTCTTGGCAATACTCCTACCTCAGCCTCCAGAGTGCTGGGATTAATGGCTTGATCTACCAGGCCTGATTGTTCTTGGTAACTACACAGAGAGAGAATGGGTGCACCAGGGCCTCTAACCACTGCAAACAAACTCCAGATGCATGTGCCATTTAGTACATCTGGCTTTATACGGGTACTGGGGAACTGAATCCAGGCTGACAAGCTTTGCAAGCAAGCACCTTTAATTGCTAAGCCATCTCCCAAGCCCCCCTTGGAAAGTTTTAATGTACCTTTTAAGTTCCTGTCACATGTGCTTTTCTGAGGGCACAAATCAAAGGTAGCAGGGGTTGGCAGTGTCCAAGTCTAAAAACCCAGAATCCTCATTCCAGACAGAAGTAGATAGCATCTACATAAGGATTTGGACCCTTTGCTGTTCAAGCCCAATCTAGAAAGCCTTGGGCATCCTGAGCTCTGTCCAACCAGCCCTACCTAGTCTGTGAGGCACAGCAGGACAGCATTTCCCAGGCTCAGCTGGAACTATACTCCAAGGAGCAATATAAGCTTGAGTAGGGCCTGCCATGAGCCCTCTTCCTTATTAGTTAAGATCAGGAGTGTAGATACCAGAAACAAACTGCCAGAGTTCAGATCCTAACTACCACTTAGCTCATGTTAACTTTATTGATAGCTGGAGAAATAGCTCATATTACTAATAACATCTGCCTGAAATGGAATATGAAATTACAAGGAAGAGAATAACCCCAACATGACTATGTGGGGTATTCACACCAAGGGGCTCCCTAGTCCACAGAACTAGGTACAAACCATGACCCCCACCAGTTACTAGCTCTATTTCCTTATGGTAAAGTGGCAATAAAATAGTTCCTACTTCTCATGGGTAGATGAGAGAACAAGTGCAAATTTTTGTTTGTTTGTTTATTTTGAGGTAGTGTCTCACTCTAGACCAGGCTGATTTGGAACTCATTCTGTAGTCCCAGGCTGGCCTCAAACTCATAGTGATCCTCCTACCTCTGCCTCCTGAGCATGCACCACCATGCCCAGCTCTGCTACCACTATTGATGAGGCCCCCCCATCCCTCCCTGAAGAGTTAAGGGTTGCAGGGGAGGAAGACACATTTGTTTGCAGTAGCAAAGCCACTAGTAAGTTGCAGGTGCTCTGGCACCCATGCTCATGCAAGCAATCCTAATGAAATTCAGTGGTCACACAAATACTCAAGACAAAAGATGTTAAAGTAGAAGGGTTCAGTGGGAGTTGGATGAAAGGGCAAAGGGAGTGAATGTGATCAAAATTCATAGATGCATGATTCAATACATATACAACTGAAAAAAAGGAGATCAATTGTGTTCCAGGTCAGCCCAGATTACCTATTGAAACCCTGTTCTCAACAACAAAAACAAATAAGCAACCAATGGTGTGACATGTACCTTTAATCTCAGTACTCGGAAAGCAGAGGTAGGAGGATCATGGTGAGCTTGAGGCCACCCTGAGACTACATAGTGAATTCCAGGTTAGCCTGGGCTAGAGTGAGACCCTACCTCAAAATACACGCACACACGCACAGAATCTATTATATTCCCAAATACTGCTGTCTACTAAGCAAGAAGTATTCCAGTCAACAATCTTCTGTATCTAGGATAAGCCTTCGAAGCCAACTTTCAACTGCCAGCAAACAGAAATGCCAGAGGGTATTCTTCACAGGACAAGGATCTAGGTTAAACCCATGTTGCCCTCCAGACCTGGTGAAATACAATTAGTCCTCAGCTAGTTCGCCAGCCCACCGCAGCCTCTCTAGCCTTTGTAGTGAATCAAGGGGCACTGTGAAGGGCCCACAGCCAGCCTGATGCCTACTTTTGATCCTCTGTTCCCATTATCAAAGCCCTTTTCATGCTTGAGTCATCCAACTCTAGGGAATCAAACCAGTTCTCCTCTGACCCCGTTATGTCTCCTCGATACTGCAAGATATTCTCCACAGTATGGAGGTGAGACAAGGCAAGAGCCCACTGGGAGGAGCAGGAAAGGAAGGGAAGATAGAGAGGAGTCTTCCAGACAATTCTTTTGAACCAAGGCAACTTCTATCTTCCCCTGTTCCTGTTCTGAGAGGTGACTAGGAGGTAAGACCATGGGGTGGCTATTATGAATGAAGAAAGAATTCCCCTTCTATGGCTCAGACCAGGCATATTCATCCTGGCCCAGGTCTCACCAAAAGTGTAGTGGTTGAGGTCTAGCTGCCCTTCTGTGCCAAAGAAACAGGATATAGCTAAAGGCCTATTCTCCCCACCCCATCCATGCTCACAGTAGGATACCCAACACCACACATTCCCACTGCTAGGACTCATACAATACCTCAGACAGGCCCTCAGACAACTGCAGTGAAAGTAGCTCCAAGACTCTTAAGCAGCCTTCAGAAAAAAAAAAAAAAAAAAAAAAATCAAAGCAGCCAGTATGGAACCAAATAGCAGGCCAAGCAGATTTCTAGGTAGGCCTGATCCAGAAGTATGGCTCAAACAGCTCTGGGGCCAGTAACAGGAGAGAAGGCAGGCACAGAGGAGCAAAGGGAAATAAGAGTTTTAGATACAGGGCTAGAGAAATAGCTTAGTGGTTAAAGGAGTTTGCTTGCAAAGCCTGTGGCCTGGGTTCCATCCTTCAGTATCCATGTAAAGCCAGATGCACAAAGTTGCACATGAGTCTGGAGTTTGGTGGCAAGAAGCCCTGGAGCACCCATACACTCTCTTACACAAATAAATTTTTAAAAATTAAAAAAAAATTAAAACCACTGGGTCCACAGGGGCCCTTTAAGCCTGGGATCTTAGAACCTGGCCTAGGTGTGTTGCCAGGCTCACCCGGAAGACAGCCTCCACCCCAGAGGCCCAGTGCTGACTCAGACAGGCAGGGCCCCCCTGCCCTAAAGCTGGAAGCTCCTACTAACTCTTCTCCCTCAAGAAGGTGTGCTCTGGAGCTCAGCTTGCAGAGCTGGTCTCAAGTGTCCTAAGGTTTCCCCAGGCTAGGAAGGGGCCAAGCTGACTGGCTAGAGGCAGCATAAGCCCAGGTGAGGAAGAAGGCTGAAGTGTTCCTTAGGCCCAGGTGCCAGCTGGTCCCTACTGTGGTACCCTATCTGAAGCCTAGCTCCTTGGCCTCTGGCTGCTGCAACAGACTATATAGCTAGGGGAAGAGGCCTCTCCTGATATTTGCCAATCTTCCTTTCCTCCTTTCCTAGCCAATGCCTCCTCGACATCTGGATGCCCTTCCTGTGAGTTTTACTACCCCATGCTAGCGCCCAACTCCACTGAGCAACTCTTGAAAGATTCTGTGCAGATGGAAGAGAGGTCCCAGGGACAAAAAGGGGAAAACATACCCAGCTGAAGAAGGGGACCAGGACTACCGTCGACTTCCATTCAGCAGAACCTGTCAGGCAGTGAGGGCAAAGTACAGAGGCGGGGAAGAGCAGGCCTAGGGCGGGGGTTGTGGCTCACTCAGCCGGCACAGGCCAGGCGACACCTTCCACCACCTCCTCAGTGAAAAGAAGCAAAACAGACAGGCCAAGCGGTTCCTGCCTGGGAACCTGGACTGTGTCGCAACCGAAACCACCACTAGCAGAGAGGAGAGAGGAGAGAGGAGAAAGGGGGGGGGGGGACAAAGCCCCACGGTTGCTGGAGGGCCAAAGCCTGTTGGTCAGGAAGGTCGGGCAGTCTAGGACAGTCAGTCTAGGGCGGTACACCAGAAGTAAGGTGGGAGGAGGGGGCAGGAGGGGACAACAGACAGGAAGGGAGACAGAGAAAGAGGCGGGGTCAGATCAACTTCCTTCTCCTCTCCCTCTCCCTAGTCCCCGGAAGTGGGCTGCCCCACCCTCCCCAAGGTGCTCTGCTGGGTAACAGTTGGGGCGGGTGAAGAGGAGACTCACTATAGCCAGGGCTCTCCATCTCACCTGCAGCAGGTAGGACCCAGGTAGGGGCAGATCACTTTAACAAGGCATCGAACATGGCACAGAGGACTGTGTGTGTGGGTCAGATGTGCTACCCCAGAGTGGCAGCCCTGCTGGAGGCCAGCAAACTTTCCTAAGGGCAGAAGCAGGGTAGGTGCAAGCAGGAACCAGCAAGCCCATGGTGGCAAAAGAACCTGCTTTCTGCAGTCAAATGCTCTACTCCTGAGCTAAACCCTCGGACCTCCTACTTTCTAAAAGCAGTGCCTAACCTTAGAAAATACATGCTCAGACAACAAATATTTTGGGCATAATTTTAGAGTGTCTGAGGACCATGTGAAGACCACTGGAGGTCAATGGGCTTAGATTAAGTGCTTTTATGATTGATAAAGAATAAACAGCTTGCCGGGCATGGTGATGCACGCCTTTAATCCCAGCACTTGGGAGGCAGAGGTAGGAGGATCATCGTGAGTTTGAGGCCAGCCTGAGACTACAGAGTGAATTCCAGGGCAGCTTGGGTTAGAGTGAGACCTTACCTCAAAAAACCAAAAAGGAAAAATAAGCAGCTTAATCCTAGTTTCTGCCCAACAATCTCTTCCCTTTTGTCCTTCCAACACTGCTTCTACATGTCCACCTTAAATTCCTGCTCATTCCTAAATCTTACCCTCCAAGCAACATACTCCTTTCTCTAGGAACCCCAAGTTTCCTTGTACATTTTTCCTGAAATGCTCCCACAGTTTGGGCATGTGGTGAACCGGTGCAAGTCCACTAACTTCAGAGAAGATTCAACTTCTAACTCACTGCCTCTTGCAGCCTTTTCTACTGAAGCTCTTTCCTATTTTCTCCAGCACTCTAGGTCAGGAACCTGACCATTAAGCAGTTCTGTAAAGACCTCCTGTAGGACCCTTAGGATATACCCCTGGAAAATCAATCAGAGGTAGCCCAGAAATACTTGACCTAAACATGAGTCCTGGTCAAAAGACCCAACCTTTCTGACATTTATGCTTTGTTTTCTCTGCATAGAACTATGGGGTATGTGGTGTTTGCTTTTCTATCAAGAAACGGATTATTAGAGGTCACAAGAGGCACTGTGGATCATCCAGTCTCTCAGTGCAGGGCTGAGGCTGAAGCCCAAGGGCTTTTGTCCTGCCCACTTTGTCAGCACCTGGTGTTCTAGTCAGTCCCCTTTGCTAGTCATGCTTCAACTCTTCTTGATGGAAATTTGTTCTCGCCCCCTCTCCCACAAAGGTCAGGCTCCCCTCCACAAGCAGCAGGTAGGGGAGAGAGGCTAGGGAATGGCTGGTTGCATAGAGACTAGGGGTGAGCACTGCTAGAGGGGCCTAACGAGGCTGTCATGCAGCACCACTCCTCCCTTCCTCAGTTCCTGATCTCAGTGAAAGAGGTCACGGTTTGTGAAAGATCCTGGGCTCAGGCCTGCCCATGCCTGGGACAACCTGTTCCCTTTCTCACTAGCAGACTCAAAAACCAGACCACCACCAAACAGCTCCACTTTCCCAGTCCCCAGGGTTTTGCAATATGACAGAATTGTTTTCTGAATCTTATATGTGGGAGACAGTAAGTTTTTGTAAACTGAGGAAGTAGCAAGCACTGACCTTACAGAGAAGCTAGGGAGAAATGGGGGTAGGATTCAGATGAAGTTATGGGGCAAATCCCTGGGTTTCCAACCCTCCCTCATGGCATCCAGCAGCCTTAGCATACTTTGATCCTGAGCAACTGTCATTCTCAACTGCCAAGAGTCCACAAAGAGGAGCATTCTGGGTAGAAAAGAACTTGAAGATTATACTCAACATTTACCATTGAGAAAACCTCCAAAATTGACTGGGGTGGCTTCACCTGGAGAACATTTCTCTAATATCTATCTTTGTAGCAGAGAGGCTTCAAAGGGCTGCCTCCTTTTCCCAGCTAGACTACATGCCTCCCCTACTACCGACACCAGAAGCCTGTAAATTTTAAGTCACCTAGGTGTCTCACTGACCTTTAGCTCTCTTTGTAGCATAATGCCCAATCCATGACAAGAACACCAGCAACACAGCCTGGTAGTAGTGAGAGGCACCTAACAGGCTGTAAAGCCCCAGAGCGGCAGCCAGAGCCTGCCTGGGAAGAGCAGTCAGCATGGAGTGAGGAGAACAGCAATCTCCTTTCACATCTGGAAGCTACAATGCACCAGCCTTCCTCAGTCTTTGGTTTTTAGAGCCACTGGAAATGCTGGGTTCCTCTCAAAACTCAGTGGATTCTACTGTGTAATCAGAACTCCAAAGTGTCCAGCCCCACCCTCATCCATAAGAATCTGCTCACTACAGCCTGGTCTATTTCTCTTTGGCTAGTGTTTCTCCTGCAAGCCTTTGTCAAATAACTGACTACCTCTGTTGAAACCAGGGCCACTTGCAAATTTCAGTGAGCTCAGGCATGTGCCTTTTAGAATTAGGAAAGTCTCTGTCTACTGTATTTGGGGGGAGGGGCAGAGTTCTGGAAGCAGGCAGACCTGGGAGCGAGCCATACCTTTGCTACTACCTAGTTGTCTGAGCCTGAGCTAGGTTATTCCTCTACTTTGGAACATAAGAACACTAGCTCTTCCCATTTCACAGGATCAGAGTAAAGATGAAAGGAGAGCATCCTTGTTTACCACAGTGCCTGGTACTCAGTAATGTCTTCCATTATCTCGCTTCACTTTTTTTCCCTCTGAGGTAGGGTCTCGCTCTAGCCCAGGCTGACCTGGAATTCACTCTGTAGTCTCAGGGTGGGCTTGAACTCAAGTGATCCTCCTACCTCTGCTTCCCGAGTGCTGGGACTAAAGGCGTGTGCCACCCACCACACCTGGCTCTCTTCACTTTTGTTTCCAATTCACAGGCTTCTCTGGTCCTGGGTAGACCTGTAATCCCTAAGAATTTGGCTACATATACCAGTGTTAAAGCTGATTCTCACTTCCTTGGTATTCCTTCTAGAACAAGGAAATACCAAATTCCTGCCACAGCTGCACTGTCAGGCAAAAAGGATCCTTTTTCCTAATATGAAGCCATCCTGCCAAGAGGCATGCAAGTGAGAGGGCACCCATGCTGCTGCCCGCTGTGCAGTCCAAGGCAGGATGAAGGTGGTCCTGCCAGGGCTCTTCCCTTCCTTTTTAGTGCCTTAACTCCTTCCAGAAAAGGGCCAAGAAACAGCCTACATACCAGTACCACATGGTGCCAAGGGCTGGGGGAAGCTCACATTGCCAGCCTTGCACTTCATTCGGCTCCTCCTGTACCAGTGGGTTACTGTAACCATGGAGACCAGTGAGTTCCTTCATATCACAGGAGAGCCAGCTTGCCAGCAGCCCAGGCAGGCACGGGGGATGGGAGCACAGGGAGGCAGAAGGCAGCCTGCATCATAAAGGCTTCGAGACTGTGGGGAATGGATACTACAGGGCTGCTGAGGTGCCTGGGCCTCCTCCAGCCTTATCTCCTTTTCCTTGCCTAGTACTTTGTTTTGGGTATATTCTCTGGATGCTGGGTCTCCATATCCAGGTTCTACTGCTGTATATTAGAACTGAAGTGGAAGGTATCACTGCCATTAGACTTGCAGTGGAATCCTGACTCCATTGCTCTGCCAGAGAATGGGACCAAGCTACTCAAAGGTACATATACCAGAAAGAAGGGTCCCACCATAGGACATAATGCCTTCGTTCAAGGAATGCAGGAAGTGAGCTCTCTGTTCCCTTATCCACCCCAAATTTGGATACCATTTTGGCTAGAAGCCATTCCCCTCTCTGGACTCTTAAAGCATACAACCTGTACCATTTATTTCTTCTTGTCCCACAACTTACCTCCCTCAAGCTCTGCAAGGTCATGCTCAACTTCATATGCCCTCCGTGTCCAACAGTGCTCACACCTAGCTGGCTCATGTTAAAATACTTGGGGAGCACTTGGGAGACTGAAGTAGGAAGATCACCATGAATTCATGGTCAGACTGGGCTACAGAGTAAGTTCTAGGATGGCATAGGCACTGCCCCCCACCCCCACACATCAACTTACAGGGATTAGGGGGATTGCTCAGTGGTTAAAGATGCTTGCTTACAAAGCTTGTTAGCCCAGGTTCAATTCCCCAGCTACCCATTTAAAATCAGATGGACATTTGTTTGCAGTGTCAAGAGATGCTCTTGCACACACACACACACACACACACACACACACACACACACACACACACACACCTATGCATGCAAATAAACATTTAAGAAAATACTTGCAGAATAGAATAGGCACAATTTTTGGCATTTAAATTTGTCCACCCCTGACTCCCAGGAGATAAGGGCAGAGGAAGGTCAAAACATCTTGCCAAAAGAAGTATTTCCTCTCTTTTAAAGTATTTGTTGTCCTTAAAGTTGGTGGGTTAGTGTCTGCCAAAGGGTGTGTGGGATCTTGGTTTGTTTTACTCGTGGCCAAATACCTAGAACAGTATTCAATAAATAAATTCACTGAACAGACAAATACACACAAATAATGAATGAAAAAATGGTTGAGAGTCGGGAGTGGTGGCACACACGTTTAATCACAGCACTCAGGAGGCAGAGGTAGGAGGATTGCCATGAGTTCAAGGCCACCCTGAGACTACATAGTGAATTCCAGGTCAGCCTGGGCTAGAGCAAGACCCTACCTC